>APFE031128844.1:0-31751 GCA_000404065.3 Pinus taeda
ATAATTTTCTCTTTTCCAATTGCCTGGCTCCTCATCTTTCTTGGCGAGATTGGCACTGTAGCTTTCTTTTTTTTCTCGACAGTCTTCCAATATTCTTTATCTTGCATCTTCTTCATCTCCTCTGGTTATGAGTCTTGGATTTGATTGGCAGGGCCCAAGGATAAGTCATCGGTGGGTATTAAATTTATACAAAGTTTTTGCGAGGGTCAGGGAGTTATGAAGTTGGGGGGCTTGAAATATATAAAGCCGAACTATGGGTTAGAATAATATAAAGGGTTTGGGGAATAGGGGAGAGGGTGTTTAAAAAAAAAATTGGGATGAGTTAAAAGGGTATCATGGAGGGTTTTTCAGTGGGGCCCAATACAATTTAACTTTTTAAGATAAGGATAAGGGGGATTTAGTGGGTTTACAAAGAAAATTGAGATGAAACAATGGAAAAAGTAAAATGAAGGGGAAGGGATATTTTTACAAGGGGAAATGAAGAGGGAACAATCCTTTGGAATCAAGAAGGGGAAACTATGAGGGAATGAAAAGTAATGAAGGAGTAATGAAGGGAAATTAATAATTAAACATGTAAGGGGTTTAGTGAAATGAGAGGAAATTAGTGAATGAGATTTAGTATTCAGACCTAAAATTATATAGAACTTTTAGGGTAAATAACCAACGTAATATATGAATTTTGTGAGTGTCCTCTTTCTTCGATAATTCTTCTTGCACATGAAACATAGGATTAAGGATGATGAAGGTTCATTTGGGCTAGCAAACGTATGCATTCCAAAACCTCTTTTACCTACCCTTTATTTACCCTAGTATTTTCTCTTCATTTATTTGGTGCATTTGAGATTTCTAACCCTTTATTTCCTTTTCTTTGATAAACAAACTATCTAATTCTAATCTTATAACTTCCAATGCCTTAGATTAAACTGATGAGCTCATTATTATTCTCTGCCTAACTACTGATCCCCCAAGATTAAACAGTTAGGCTAGATATTTATTCTCTATTTATCAGCATGAAATTTAAAGCATGAATGAATCAAGATTAAACTATTTGACCATCATGGATTGTGGCATTTTTGACAAGCTACACACAACCTTATCTTGCAAAGAATAGTAAAAAGTAGAGGCACTTGAATTTGCATCACTTTCATAATCTATTTTTTATCTATTTTTTGTGGGATTCATATTTTATTTTCCTTTTTTCATCCTTTTCTCTTAGTCCTTTGATTTTTCTTTTAGGACTTACCCTCTTTACATTTTTTTATTTTTAAGATGGGAAAACATTTTTCAAAAAGAAAAAGTATGTAAAATATTACAAGACTAATCATAGTCAATGCAAAATTATGAATCCTATTATTATAGGACCCTAATAGTGCCTCCAATGGGGATGGCATTTCCTTGTGAAATGTCAGGCACTTTGAAATCAATATCCTTTGAAACATTGATTGTACTTGCCTTGTAACTACTTTTCTATGATCTGCTTTATTCATACATATCATGCTACACCTATCAAAGCTTAGGGCCTTCTCTTTGGGCTTTAACCTCAAAAGATAATCATCCAATCCAATCTAAACTTTGCAATGTTATGTAAAATGATCAAAGTAAACAAATGAATTAATGTTAATCTCAGGAAAAGTAATGCTTCAACATTATACCATAGACTGGTCCACCTAGTAGATTTATTCCATCTAACTGCTTCAAGAAAAATGCATTTTTACCTTTGTAACCATAAATGATATAAAGACCTTGCCATAGGAAATCAAATTTATCATGCTTACCCTTTTCTTCTCTTTTGGAATCCCATTTGAGTACTTTTTCACCTATGTAAAAATCATCAACTTTGGTTTTCTTCTCAAAAATATTTTTGATTTTGTCTTCGATCACTTGGGACTTGACATAGATTTCTTCCCTAGTTTGCTGGAAATGTACTGTCTGATTTAGATATCATTGGATTCTACCTGCAGTTCCTGAATCATTTTCACCACTGGTACTCCTAAAGAGGATGGTAAAACAACATCCATTCAATATACTAGTTGCTAAGGAGATGTACCAATGGACTTTTTTGTAGTGAGTCTGTCCACCCATAAGGCATTAACCAACTTTTTGTTTCAGGTCTTCTTTTTGTCTTCTAACAGTTTCTTGATGATGTTAACAAGGCTTTTGGTTGAGGATTTTGCAAGTACATTACCTTGAGGGTAATAGGAAGTGGAATGGCCAAGGGTAATGTGATATCTATTACAAAAGTCTACCATCTTCTTCAATTTGAAAGCAGCAACATTATTAATGATGAGCTTTTGTGGGCATCCAAATATTGAAAGGATATTGTTTTCAAGAAATGAGATTATGACAAAATCATTGGTTTTTCTAGAAGGGATAGCTTCTATCCATTTATTAAAGTAATCAGTGGCTGTCAAAATCCATTTATGTTGGGCTACGGAGAATGGGTCTACACCCCATTGCTAAAATGGAATTTCTGTGGAGATGGGTTTGAGGGGTAATGGTAAGAGTTTCTTATTTCCTTCAAATATTTGGAATTTGTGACAGGAAGTTGCATATCTTCTAACATATCCAAAAAGGGTGGGTGAGTAAAAGCCTGCCCTTAAAATCTTATCAATAGTTGTTCTCAAGTATAGGTGTCCTCCACAATCTCTTGCATGAAATTCCTACATGACTTTGTCAGCTTCATCTTTTAATAAATGATTTAAGAAAATGCCACCATTATCTTTCCAAAACAAAGCATTGTCTATGATACAATATTTCATTGATTTCATTTTCAAGAATTTACCTTTAGTTCTAGATAAACCAGGAGGAGCTTGTAAATTTAGTAAAACAAATATGATATCTGTATACCAAGGTGAATATAAAAAAAAATCATTGATCTGTGGAGTTTCCATCTCTTCTTGATCATCTATAGCAGCAATGAAATGTATGTCTAAGGCTTGATAGTTTGATTCAGCCATGTGTTTGGCTAAACCTTGGCCTTTAATCAACTTTGTAGGCTTGATATTAGTGTCATATTCTAATATTGGGGCAATCCATTTTCCTCTTTTTCCATCAGGCCCATTGTGACTTAGAATGTCCTTTACAACTAAGTTTGGAACATATGCTATTATGTGAGAGTATAGAACATATACTCTGAAATCCTTTATGGCTTTCAGTAAACAAGTGCTTGCTTTTCCATTATATTATACTTTAGTGTAGCATCCCTAAAATCTTTACTGAAGAAAGCAATGGGTTTTTCATAACCCTCACCACTATTTTGCAACAAGACTGTTGCAATAGTGTGTTTTGAAGAAAATGGAAAAATTATGAAGTCTTCGTTGAAATTAGGACTTATGAGGATAGGTGTTTTAGTAAGGGCTTCCTTGATTGTTCCAAAAGAATGCTTAGCCTCTATTATTGACTTAATTGTTGAATCCTTTTTCAACATGTTATTCAAATATATAATTAGTTCTGCTAAGTTACAAATGAATCTTCTATGAAAATTTATTTTACCTAAAACTGATTGCAATTCTTTAATTTTCCTAGGATGATTGATGTTTAGGATTGCCTCTATTCGTGTTGGATCTAGTCTAATGCCCTCTTTTGAAATTATGTGTCCTAGGAGTTTACCTTCTTCTAGCCTGAAGAAGGTCTTTTTGGGATTAAAAGAGATGACAAATTTTCTACATTTAATAAAAAATATTCTCAAATGATCTAGATGTTCATTATCTGATTTGGAAAACACTATGATATCATCTTGGTAAACAACTAAATATTCATGGATTTCTTTTGCAAAAGTTATGTCCATTCCTCTTTGGAATGTTTCTCCATCATTGATAAATCCAAAGGGCATTTTCAAATACATGAAAGTACCCCAGGGAGTGGTGAATGCAGTCTTTTCTTGATCTTCGAGTTGGACTAGGATTTGATTGTATCCAAAGAATCCATTGTTTGATTTTGAATGATCCAACTACCCTCTGGAGAATGTGGTCCATTTTAGGGAGGGGATAATTATCCTTCAGTGATACTTTGTTTAAGTTTCTGAAATCAAAACAGAGTCTGATTTCTCCTGTTTTATTTCTAGTGGTGACTAAATTAGAGACCCAATCTGAGTATCTAATTGGTGTTATGATTTGTGCCTCATACATCCTTTTTACTTCCTTTTCTATCAATGACATAAGAATTGGCTTAATCCTCCTAATATTTTCTTTGAAGGGTTTCTGATCTTCTTTGATGGGTATTTTATGTTCAATAATGCTGGTGTCATAAGACTTGAGGTCTTTATAACACTAGGCAAAGACATCTTGAAATTACTTAAACAGACTTACGTATTTTAGCTTTTCAGCTGGAGGTAATTCTTTGGATAATTTCATAAGCTTAGGGTTTGGTTCTGTTCCTATGTTACATTCTTCTATGTCTGATCTTAAAGGATCCATTTTTTGTTTTCTAGCTACATCATTTGAATCAAACAAATCTTCTAATGGGACTAATCCCTTAGACAAAAAGTTATTTTTAAGGTTTAAAATCTCAGGATCATTATTAACTATTTCTTCTATTTCTACTTTCTCTAAGTTATCTATTTCTACTTTAGTGAATTTAGTGGGTTTATTTACATCTACAACATTTCTATCTACAACTATATTTATGATGTCATCTACTGTATAATCAATATCTATGTTATAGTTTTGGAATTCTCCCACAGCATTCACAAAATTATAGATTTGAGAATCTTGTGAAAAAATATGCCAATATTTTAGATTATCAGGTATAACAGGCCTGTGTCTTACCTCTGCAGTGTATTGGTGAGTGGGCTGAAAAAGTAATTTGCAAGTGCTAGAAAAAGTAGCTAGACTATGAGCTTGCATGTTCTATTTCCTAGGAATATTAGCAACATCGATTTCAAGAATTTCCTTAATCAGATCTAAAATAGTTTCTTTGTATTGGCTAAGTCTAGGATTATTTACATAATACTCTCCTTTAATTTGTTTTATGATTAATTGCAAGTCTCCCATGATTGAACCTCTCTTGGCTCTAAGGTTTCTTACAATTTGCAATCCTAAGATCATAGCTTCATACTCTGCCATGTTATTTGTGCATTTAATGTTCAATCTAAAGGCATGATCTTTAGAATGATTATTTTCCATGTTATGAATCCAAACTCCTGCACCTGCTCCTAATCTATTCACTAAACCATCAAAGTCTAGGTTCCACCTAGATTCATGAAATATATTATCACTATCAGGTTCATTATGTTCTTGTTTTACAACTGTGTTATTGTCTTTTCCAGTGTCTTATTTACATAAAATGAAAGAATCCATATCATAATGTACATAATAAATAGGATAGTTGTGTGGTTTATCTATACTACTAACCATATATTTCATTAAGGTTTCTTAATAAATCTTTTTGGGTTGACCAAATACTAAAATTGTGGCATAAGACATGTCTAACTGTAGCTATCCCTGCAATTTTTCTCCCCATGAGAGAGGTAATAGCATTCCATACCTTGGAGGGATATCAACGACTGCAATATCGATGGAAACACTCTTACCTGGGTATTGAACTAGAGTGACACACAAGTATTTTATTAGGCCCAGACATTTAACTTTACTAGAATGAAAAGAGAAAAGATCTTTGTATGGTCAGGTCATATCTAAATCCAATGCTTCCATGATTGCTTTAGGCATTAAATTGTGAGATGCCCCTGAATCTAACATGGCATTGTGCAAGATTTGATCATGAATAGTCAAGCTAATGTAGAATGGAGGAACACCACTTTGTTCATGTTTTCCATTTACCTCAGGACCAAATATTAACTCTGGTTGGTCATCATTTAGATTAATAGAGTCTTCTCCTTCATCTATATTCAGTGTTTCAGTGATTTGGGCTTTGTAGGAATAATTTTTTATAAATTTTGTTAAAGGAACTCATATTTTCAATTTGGAAATTTCAGTTTGGATATTAAATGGAGTTTGTGTTTTCCTAACTGAATGATTTCCTCCTTGGAAATTGGAGTTTGTGTAGTATTTTCTTTCTTATCTTTAGTTGGTAATTAAGTTTCTATTTGGGTGTCCACTGTTTTACTATTTTCAATTTTTTGATTTGGAATATTTTGGGAAGTAGTTGAAATCTGAAAAGCATTTGAAGCTTGATTATTAGTTGATTATTGAACATCTTTTGAAGTTTTAAGAGGAGTTTATTTTGAATATCAAATGAATTTTTAACAACGGTATCTTTAATGTCTGCAATTTTTGGACTGGCTGCAATCTTTGGAGTGACAAATTTTTGGGTTTCGCTACAAAGAATTTGCAGTACTTTGGTTGGAGGAGCTCCCACTATTTTCTTGGTCTGAGTTTGGACAATTTTATTAATAGGGGCTTCTCTGTTTTTCTTACTCCTATGGTTATATTGCTTATGAACTTCATTAATGGCAAATTCATAACCTTGTTTATAATCAAAGGACTCTCCAAATTCCAACTGTAATTGTTGTAACATGCATAATTCTTGTTCTTCCCGGATAATAAAAATAGTATTACCATCATTTATTCCCATTAAGTTAATTTGAGTGTCTCCATATTCTCCATTTTGGTGAGAACTTTCAACATAGTTTTGCTGGAAAGGTGGTCTAATCTATTGATCAGGTGGCCCTTCTATAGATTTACCAGTATTGGGATTCTTCCTAAACCTTGGATTTCTTATTTGAGGATCATGTTGTTGATTATCCCATTATGGCTTTCTTTCCATAATCTCTAATTTATCCACTAACTTTTCTAAATTTTCAGCCAAAGCATCTATCTTAATGTCTGAAGTGGATGGTTCTTCCTTAATGGTAACTCTCTTCTCACTCCTCATTCTAGCTCTTTTAGCCAACAAGTTAGTGTCTACATTAACTACATCACTCTGCATCTCTTCTAAAGTTGGAGGGTTTCTTTCTCTCAATTGGTAAGAAATATCAGTGTCAAAACCATTAGGAAATTTGATTAGTGCCAAGTTTGGTGGAGGTTTGATATCTACAGGGATTGCATTATAAGTATTGTTAAACCTAGTACAATAGTCCTGAATAGATTCATTTGGGGTTCTTCTAATGTTTTCATATTCAGACAATATTTGTAAATGATTTTTCTTTCTTTCCCATATATTGATAAACAATCTATGGAAAATTAAATCAACAATATGACTAGCAGGTAAAGATTTAAACCATTTCTTCACATCTCCTGCTAGTGTTTGTGCAAATAATCTCATATGTACATCTTCCTCATAAATTTCATGTAGTTCAAAATAATCATTCATTTTATTTACATGTTGTTGTGCAGTATATTGACCAGTACCATCAAACTGAAATATTTTTCTCTGGTAGTCTTCGAGCATGGAATGTACTTGAGTTGGTAAGGTCAAAGGAGAATATCTCATAGCCATGGCTAAGATTATAGCTTGGTTAGGAGGTAAAGTGGTAGTGCTTGAAGGTGAACTTGAAGGGCTCACATATGAGATTGAAGTGCTAGAAGATGAACTTGAATCATTTGAAGATGGAAATAAAACTCTGGGGTGAAGAGGAACCTTGGGGATGAATGATTCTCTTGAATGAAGTGTAGTGGAAATAATAGATGAGGTGGTACTAAATAAAGTTGAATTTACAGACCCGAGGCAATGGTAGAATGCTTAGGTGTAGTAGAAATTAGGGCATCTAATTCAACTGACTGTTGAAAATATGCTTCGTCTACATGTCTTATCAAATATGAGGCTAAAGGATCAAGTTTGTCAAAAGTGTCTAGAACATGTTGATCTAAATTAGGATGTATAGTATTCTTCTTTGATTCAATAAATTGAATAAAGGTAGGGTCTATTACAGCATCATGGACTGATGTTTCAGATTTGGTATGAAACAATGAATTCTCAAATGGTAAATTGAATTGAAGATCCTCTAAGTTTTATAACTCTCTAAGAAGTGAATTTGCTTTGATTAGCTAACTAATGCTTTCTTGACTTTATACTTTATTGCTTTTTCTTAAGATTTTGTGTGGATTATCAACAATTATAATAGGCTTTGGATCTAGATGTGCCCTGGTATAGTATATTCTTTTGGAAGCCAAAATTAATTTTTATTTTTTATTTTTTAATGAAACCTTTTGAGAACCCTAAAATGGCCTTAAGGTGAAAAGATGAGATTTAGGATTTCCTTTAAGGTTTATTAAAATGAGGACTGGTCCCCAGTATGGTCGCCACTATGTTATCACTCTAAAATTTCCCCAGGGTTGTCATGTTTTGTTTAAAGAAGTAATAGAGGTAACCATAAACCTACTTTTGAGATCAGGATCTAGCCTTCCTAATGCTCAGAGAGGGCTCTCTCTTAATGATTTAACTTTGTTGGATTAATTGATTTTAGGATAGTTATTTAAGCTTGGTTGGGTTTTGATTTGATTTGGTGGGGAAATAAGTGATTTAGATGGATAGATGAATGTCTCTTTACCATTCAGCCGTGGAGTCCAAATGTGAAGAAAGCAAGACTGAATCACGATCTAAAGATAGTGTTGACAGGGAAAGGTATTTGAGTAAATTCAAATCTTTTAGGCCAGATGGTGAAGTGGTTTTTCAATCCAGGTCAACGAGCAGTTAAGGATTCCTCAAACCAGATAATCAGTGAAATGAAAGAGGTCAATTGAAACTAGGGAGCAATGAAGAATTCCATACTCTGGATATCAGAAGAAAACATCAAAATGGATAACTGTTCAAGACAGTCTGTACTTAAAAACATTTTGTAGTAACATTCGAGTTATTTCATTTGAATTGGAAAAAATGTAAGTATGTGAAATACTTAAGAAAATAAAAATTTAACAAATGAAAGGTACTTCACTGAAGTGGGTCAATGCATGAATCTTGTAATGTAATGCCTTTATCACTCAGTCCAGTTTGCTGACCTGAAAATGTTACAATAAACCCTCAGGTTTTAGATCAATACAACTATAGAAACGTTTAGCAATCCACCCCTAATACTTCAAATTATGAAGTATTTATACAAAAAACTATTACAAAATATCCTAGACTGTTTTAGGCATTATTCAAGGAAAAATAAATATCTTCATGCAAGAAGATAGAGATGTCTATGTAACTGATGCAAGTTGTCCCTCTTTTATTGTTTGTTGTTGCCTTTTCTTTGAAATTATGTTTCTTTTTCTCTCTTTCTATTTTCTTTCTCATTGAATGTCTCTTATATTGCCCTTTACTGATACTCTTTCATATTTAAACTCTGTTACTCTTTACTATTTTACCTTGACTGATCTTGACTACCATGTTTTACCTTTCATCTTCATAGTAAATCATTCAACTTTTCCCAAGATTTTGCATCTTGAAATTTAATATTTATCATTATTCCACAGATTTCATCAGTTTCTATGTATTTTGCAAAAGTAGGATTTTTTATAAAGAGATGTTTCACCTCATGCTGGAGGTAAAAGAGGTTCTCAAAAGTCTGATAAATCACTTTTCCTGTAGGAATCCCTTTCATGGAGGAATTATTGGCTTGATCCTTTGCCACTTCTCTGATTTTCTTATCATAATCTTCATGTGGCATCAACCTATCATTAATCACCAATGGATTAGGCAGACCTTTCTACCTCAAAGCATCGAATTTCACCATAAACCTGGCTATTGGTAGCTCCATTTGGCATTTCTCCTCAAGTTGTGTCATTAGGTTCTTCTTGGTGATTACCTTCTCTACTTCTAGTATGGTCTTAGTTCTGTTAGCCATTCCAAGCCCCTGCAATACATACTTCCTCTTTGAGTTAAGGAATTGGATTATTCTAGAGGCTTCTTCTAGCTTATTCCCAAGTTCGGCTCTTACCCTTTGAATTGCCTCACCAGGCTTCTTGACCAAATCATTTTGCTCAAATATCACATGTATAGAAGGCCAAATATCATTAGCAGAGTTAATGATATTGGCCCATAGTTGTTGCTTTGCTTGGGCAAGTGGTTCTTTCAATGGAATTCCTTTCTCTAACTTCTGTATTCTCTCAGTCAATCTATTTGACTTCTGTCTTTCATTTTTATGCATGATTTGTGCCAACTTATTTTCATTCTCTAGACCTTTTTTTTGTTCCTTAAGTGTATTTATTCCATTGGTTTGGATGCACATATCCTGTATAACTTTGATTAATTTACCTGCTTCATCACTAGGATGAGCTGTTGTTGTTGTTGAACTTGTTGCTGATGTAGTTGCTGATGCAATGTGAAGTGTTATAGCTACTCGAGCTGTTGTGGCCACTGAAGATGCCAAAGTAGAAGGAACTGTTGTAGTAACTGTAGGAATAGTAGTGACAATAACTACTTCCATGCTATCATGTTTCTCCTGCGCTAACTTATCCATCTCATTTTCCATTTTTTTAATTGAGCATTTAACTAAATAATGAGGTCCATCATCTCATATTTTTGGCTTTGATTCTCTAGAACTTCCTTGGTCTGTGTATGTCCAGGAGGAGGAAATTTTATCTACTTCTTCAATGCAACAATGTCTTCATTCTTCTTTTTTATGAGCTTTCCTACTGCCTTGATATCATTTGGATTATAGACAATCTCAATAACCAAGTCTTCTAGCAATTTAATTTTGTTATCATTTGATTGTGAATATGCCTTCTCTAGTTTAAACTGTGATGTGATATGCTCTACAGAATTTTCAAGTTTTTGTAAACTCATAGCCTTGTTGGTCATAGTTGAGTATATCATTTCTCTTGCGTGCTTATGAAAATCAATTTGATATAGAGGATGAACATTCTTGGCCAAAACTTCAAAATTTGTCTTTTTGTAATCTATTGAAGACTTACAATGTTGTATTGTGGGCTTAAAAAGCTCATTTTCATTTTCCCTATTTTATGGTCAAAAGTTGACAATAACCTATTTTGATCACTAGGAGTCTGTTTGAAGTATTAGGAATAGGTTTCAGCTTTCAAAGCTTCATTTCTTAACTTGATTTCTTTATATTTCTCCTTTATGCCTTTTTCTTTATCCACTGGCTTTCCTGATGAAGAGTCTTCAATACTATGTTGCTTTTGAATAATCTAAGTATTAGAGGTTGAAGGTGTTGGGTATACGACCAAAGTCCCACATTGTCTAGAAGTGGGGAGGATCATGGGTATATAAGGATGGACAAATATCTCCATTGGTATGAGGCCTTTTGGGGTAAGTCCAAAAGCAAATCCGTGAGGGCTTAGGCCCAAAGTGGACAATATCATACCATTGTGGAGATATGTGGTGTCCAGAGCTCTTACAGAAGGCTAATGAGCTTCCTCTGAAACTACTGGAGCTATATTCTCCTTAACCACTATGTCAGTATCAATGATTTCAACTATCTCAATTATCTCTTCTTTCTCATTTACAGGATTTAGCTTGGGCTTCTTCTTGTACATAATTTAAAATTTATCATCTGTTATAACTTTGTTTGAGCAAAAACCTTCTTTCCTCGTCCTTTTTTCATTTCTCTCCGGTAGGGCTGGAGTATGTAGAATGGAACTAGTATCCATCTATTTCTCCATATCCATTAAGATGTTTTCCAACCACTCTAACTGGCTGGCATATTTTTCAATTTCTAGCTTGGACTCATGCATAAAAGGGCTCAATTTAAATTTGAGTCTCAGTTTGTTTATGCATACTTCCATTTAAAACTATCACTAAACTTCTTCTCTTTTAAACATTTCTCTTCCTCCTCTCGAACCTCCCTATTATTGCAGATAAAAGGACCAAGCTAGTTTTTTATTTTAAACTGTGTTTACTTCCTGGTTGATAGAAAACCCACATCATCTGAGTTTATGATCTTCCTGATATACTCTAATGCAAATATCCTCATGGGGAGATATTTGGGTAGCTTATATGGAGTGAGTTGAGATCCATACGCCCTTACTTCAATGTCGTTTTGGTGTAAATACGAGTCCCCTATTCTACTATGTTTGGAAAACTATAAAACTCTCTTTATCTCATCACTGATCTTGGGTTGATTGCTACTACTTAGCACGTTAACCATTGGGTGAACAAATGAATCAATGAAATCTTTGTAGCTGAAATCAGTGGAATATTTTTGGATTAAGGGTGTCCAAAAGATAACAAATTTAGGATTGCCCTTACTGTCCAGCTTTTGGATGTTAACTGGAGACCTATCTGATTGGAAATATAGGAACATATGGAACAATACTAAAGAGTATTTGAATACTCTTTCATATGGAAATCTGATCAATTGATCATCGATTCTGTCTACTAAGAATTGGGTAAAAAATATAAAGGAATCCAAGTATAGGCTCATCTACATGTTCATCAGTGGTATATTCTAGAATACAAGAAAGCATGGTTACAATATGTCTAGCCCTCTCAGAGAAAATGGTGGTAGAGTATGGAGGACTGTCTATAGGAATATGAGCCTCTTCTAGGATGAAAGTCTGAAAATTTTGAGATCTCTTGGGAAGGTCCATCTTTAAGTACAGATCAAGTAGGTTATCAATAGAAGATGGGGTTTCATTAGGATTTGGCTGGATTTGAAACATTTCATCTATTGACTCTGTAGTGATTGTGAATAAAATCTGCTAGTTAGGAAAGACTATGGCTCTTTGACTTGGGATATAGTAGAGTTGGCATAGGTGGATGATTTCAGGGAACTAGTATACCTATGGAAACAAGTATTTGGGTAAATTGGACTCCCATAACTGAATATCGTCATTCTAGTTGAGGAATTTGTCTGTACTCTAGCAGTGGACTTTCAATATATCGATAGGAGAGGCTGTGTCTTTGATCTAGAAATCTATGTAGGCCAATGGGACGTAGTCAATATTCAGGTGGGGAGTTTGCAGGGGTTTTTCATTCAAAATGCTTTAGGAAGCCATACATATGTTTATTTTATTGAATTAATCACTATTTGTCTTAAGGAGTAGGCACAGGACCTCTGAATAGTGTGAAAATATGAACATGGTTTGCAAAAAGGTTTTTTGGATGCACAGTGGTTTGTTTAGGTCAACAAGGCTTTTAATGAGTTCAATTGATTAATCTATCAAAAATACTGTGAAAAACTTAAGTACACACCTTTGGCCCTTTAGGAATACCTGGAAAATGAAGCTTTTGTATGTGGAAGGGTTCTCTAGGGGTAGCAGATGCTTTCTGAGGCTTCAATGGTTTTTATGCTACTTCAAATCGAAGTCTACATTACCTTCTGGTCATAAATGGGTTAAAACTATTGAGCTGAGTTTCTGGACTTTAGAATTGGTCACCAAAGGTTTTTAGCAATAGAGTAATAGGGAAAAGAATGGAAAGGCCGACTTTTTGGTTTTTAAACCACAGTATTTAACCTTTGGGTGCAGGGTTAAATTTGAATAGTAGGCAGTTTCATCTTACACAAGGAGGCGGTATTATGGTTCATCGCACTACTTTTGAGTGGTAGGGTGGTATCTTTTAAGAGGACGTGATATAATGTGGGGCTTCCATGTAGCAAAAAGGTAAGCGGGCAAAACCGCTAAACTCACATACTTTTTAGATGTTAAAGATCAAATTTCGGAGCACGTGATATGGGGTGCAAGCCGTTGTATCTGGAGGTGGGTGATCGAAGCATTATTGTGTGGCAAAGTTGTGAGGATGAGTTGAGGATTTGATTAGCACAACCCAGGGATAAGTGATCGGTGGGTATTAAATTTATACAAAGTTTTTGTGAGGGTCGAGGAGTTATGAAGTGGGGGACTTGAAATATATAAAGCGGAACTATGGGTTAGAATAATATAAAGGGTTTGGGGAATATGAGAGCACATGTTTAGAATTGGGATGAGTTAAAAGGGTATCAGGGATGGATTTTCAATTGAGCCTGATACATTATAACTTTTTAAACTTAGGATAAGGGGGTTTTAGTGGGTTTACAAGAGAAAATTAGATGAAACAGGGGAAATGGTAAAATGTCGGGGAAGGGATATTTTTACAAAGGGAAATGAAGAGGGAAGGGTCCTTTGGAATCAAGAAGGGGAAAAATATTAGGGAATGAAAAGTAATGAAGGGGTAATGAAGGGAAATTAATAAATTATACATGTAAGGGGTTTAGTGAAATGAGAGGAAGTTAGTGAATGAGCTTTAGTATTCAGGCCCAAAATTATATAGAACTTTTAGGGTAAATACCCAAAGTAATATGTGACTTTTGTGAATGTCCTCTTTCTTCGATAATTCCTCTTGCACACAAAACATAGGATTAAGGATGATGAAGGTGCATTTGGGCTAGCAGTCGTATGCATTACAAAATGTATTTTTCCTACCCTTTATTTACCCTAGAATTTTCTCTTCATTTATTGGGTGCATTTGAGATTGCTTACCCTTTATTTCTTTTTATTTGATAAGAAAACTATCTAATCCTAATCTTATAACTTCCAATGGCTCAGATTAAACTAATGATCTCATTATTATTCTCTACCTATCTACTGATGTGCTAATATTAAACAGTTTGGCTAGATATTTATTCTCTATTTATCAGCATGAAATTTAAAGCATGAATGAATCAAGATTAAACTATTTGACCATCATGGATTGTGGCATTTTTGACAAGCTGCACACAATCATGTCTTGCAAGGAAAAGTAAAAAGTAGTGGCATTTGAATTTACATCACTTTCATAATCTATTTTTTTATCTCTTTTTGGTGGGTTCCATATTTTATTTTCTTTTTTTCATCCTTTTATTTTAGTCCTTTGATTTTTCTTTTAGGACTCACCCTCTTTACATTTTTTATTTTCAATATGGGAAAACATTTTGAAGAAAGAAAAAGTATGTACAATATACAAAACCAATCATAGTCAATTCAAAATTATGAATCCTATTATTAGAGGACCCTAACAGTGGCTCCACATGGGGATGGAATTTCTTGTTGAAATGTCAACAGCAGTAAGATCAATAGCCTTTGAAACTTTGACTATGCTCGCCTTTTAACTGCTTTTCTATGATCTTCTTTATTCATCCATATCATGCTGCACCTTTCAAGGCTTAGGGCCTTCTCTTTGGGCTTCAACCTCAAAAGATAATCATTGAATCCAATCTAAACTTTCCAATGTTGTGTATGATGAGCAAAGTAAAAAAATGAACTAATTTTAATCTGGGGACAAGTAATGCTTCAACATTCTACCAGTGATTTGTCCACTTGGTAGATTTGTTCCATCCAATTGCTTCAAGAAAAATGCATTGTTACCTCTGTAACCATACACAATATTGTTTATTCAATTTAGTGTCCTAAATTTCTTTCATAATTTATCAACTGAGGTTTGTAAATTGATGAAGTGTGATGCATTATATGTGCTTAGTTAACTTTTCTCTTACTTCGTTGTTCTGTATTTTATGTTTGTTTTGGGAGTTTCTATTCTTTGGTGTCTAAGAATGTACAACCTAAAACTATAAGAAAAATTAAGTGGATCTAATGAATTATAAAGGAAAGGAAAGGTTCCCAAGTTAATCTAATTTCCTAAAAATGGACCATGAATTGTTGTCTAGTTAGAACCTAATAAGAAAGCAGAGAATCTTTCTTATCTTATCATTAGTCCTAATTCGTGGATCTAATTCTTAAAACCAAGAGTGATATTGATGCAAAATGTAACTCAGTAATTGCATTTATTTAGACATTCAACCATTCAATTTTGGAATATTATTAAATCAATCTCCTTTAAATGATTTTTTGGAATATCAGTGATTCAACTAAGTAAGACCTGAAAGCAGAAAAAAAGTAAAAGCATGTAAAACTAACAATGTATTGAATAAATTCAATCACTGTATCAATTAGATATTTAATCATTTATTTCAGGATCGTCATCATATTGAAATGGTTTTTGAAAACATCCATTAACACAGTTAATTGACAATTTTGTTCTAAGAGAATGAATGACAAAATAGTAAGAAAAATAAGCAACTATGTATTCTTATTACTTCAATCTTAATTCAGTTTGGAAAAAAAGTCATTTTTACCATGAAATATCTTAGAAGAACAAGGTTGCATAGTTATGATTTTATCCTTACACTATTTGTTAAAAATTGAAATGAAATATCATTCTAAATTAGAAAACAGACTTGTTGAAAACAGAGCAATAGAAATTAACTGAAAACAACAAATGAAAAACATCCTTTAGTGCAGGTGCCCTCTGCAACATATGTGGCTGGAATGCTAGCTAGTTAAGGATGCACTTTAAACCATCATTGACAACAAGAAGTTTGTGTTATGAAAAAAATGAAGTCTGGATACAGAGTATCAGCAAAAAGCTTGAACTTAACGTAATGCCTTCTAACTTCTAACTACTTCTCGGTTCCATGAAACTGATATTTATAGGAAAATAACATAATTGTTTATGAGAAAAACTTGCTACATGTGGCTATTTCGAATTAAATCTAACATGATTGTTTATGACAAAAAATTGCTACACGTTCCTTAATTCAAATTGTAATAGGACTGTTTAAACTTCTGATCAGCTATAGATGGATGATTCCAATTTAATCTTCAACAGAACTGTTAAACTCTTGATTAGCTACGAAAGAACAAATCAAGGGACCTACTACTTCTAGATAATGTATTTTGACTCCATATTGACCATGACCTTGGGCTTTCTTTTCTATTGATATGGGCCAAGTGAATAGGATAGAATCCATGTGGAGATGATTCTAGAAATGCCCATGTGGCCCAGCTCTTCATTTGACACCTAGAGCCTACCAAACCATGAGAGTAGCTATGGAATCCACAATTAGTTGTAGAATAGGTTGTGTTCTATAGCTAATTTGAAAAAATCTATTCAAATAGCAAGAACATGAAAATATAATATGGTGATCATTTTAATTATTTCCCTAAGACAAAACCTAACATTTATCATTGATTGGGTCTATAGTCTTATGAGAAAATGAGAGAAAAAGGTGAGAGAAAAAATGTCAAGGAGAGGGTAATTCTGAGGTTCAACATACCCCCACTGCAAAATCCTTGCATGTCCTCATGCAATTTTCCAAAAATGTGAGTTCTTCCTCCCTAATGAATTTGCTTAGACACCTCTACTAATACATCCAATTTCCTTCTTTTTCTCTTCTTTTAAGTGACTGTCATTCTGGGTTTTCTCATAAGAAGCTTATACCTAAGGTCAATGACTGCTCTATTCAAATTCTTATTCTTTCTTTTCAATTTCCTTTTTTTCTTATACCACAGTCCTAGATGCATAATGGTATTATCGTGAATTTCCTTGTCTAATTTATTTTGTTCCTTCAAGGTTTCATTCTCTTATTTGATATGTTTGTTCAATATCTCTAATTCATAAATTTCATGTTTGAGAGTATCAATTAGAGGTTCTTGTGGATTGACAGAAGCTTTTGGGTTCATTGAGGTGATTCTCTTCTCCATTGATTCTATATAATCATATATTTGTTGTTGCACTAGATCTATGATCACATACCTTCTGTTGGGCTACCTTGAAAATGAAGATCAGGAGAATTTTGGGGACCATCTGCAGAAGAGATGTTAACAAGAGATGTTTCTGGGGTTTCCTCGTCTAAATTTATAAACTCTCTCCCTTTTGATAATGTTTTCTCTACCAAACCTCGGAGTCTAGAGCTTCTTCTAGGTTGTGGAGGACTTACATTCTCCTCATTTGTGACCTTTTTCTCCTTTCTTATCTTTCATCTTGCGACGTGGTTGGGCGCCGGGCGACCCGGGCGTGCGCACAGGTGAGCTACGGTTATGCGACAGTTTGCGACAAAAGAGATGCGACGTTCCTTGCGAGATATGCACACATATGAGGAGGGAGCGTTGGAGTTTATACACATACTTGGAGTGGAACGAAATGTTGGAGGCCGACACATGGTTGGGCGTTCTAAGGGGTGTGTGAATGATGGTTGGGTGGTCGGTTGGGCAAGCCCCACCCACACTTGCGATGTGTATATATTGCTGCACGTTGGGAGGCATTTTTCACCAACGCATTCGACCAACATCATCGCTCATATGAGAATTGCGCAGTTCTAAGTGCACAAAGACAAGAGGGAAAGGTGCAGATTCAATATGCGCCCGTTCTTGGGTGGTTGTGCACGGTGAAGAGCGTTTGTGGGTGAAGGTGCGGGCAGGAGCACCCGGTGGTCGGGTGAGGCATGCACGGTGAACGTGTTGCACCCAATTTGTGCGACGGCTTGGCATGGGTGTCTTGGCGACTTAGGTGAGTGCCCACTCATCGTGAAAGTGTGCACGAAGACTTGTTGGAGTGTTGGATTGTGAACATAGGTGTGCCTCGGTTGGAGGTGCCCGTGTGTGGCGACTTGGAGGTGCGCCCGAGTTGGGCAAACGACATGATTGTGTGACGAGGTGAACGAAGGATTGGTTAGTCATGTAGCGACCGTGCGGAGGTGCCGACAAGCTAGGCAACCGAGTTTGCCGATGTTGTGAAAATTTGGCTAAGTGTAAATTTGGCATTTCCCAAGATTTAACTTGTGCATTGTAAAAGAAAAGATTATATAATATATTGATATTGGGTAGACTCATATTGCAGGGAGTTGCCCCTCCCTTTATACTGTTGTGCACTTCTCTTGTATAATGTTGTTGATAATGAATGTGTATGGGTGTTCATTGGTATAAAGGCACATTAATAATACTTGGTAACGAAAATAAAACTAAGTATGGATTGTTAAGGCGTAGTCCACAATCGTAGGTATTGGTGAAAAGAAAACGGTTGGTAGTGCCACACCTCACCTAGCACGGTTGAAAGACTACCGTAGGCTTGGGGGCATGACAGTTCGTATCGGAGCTTGTGAACAGGTTCAGGTGTTGAAGCATTGAAGCTAATACACAACTTGACAGTTGGTATCAGAGTTGGTGAAGCTTGTGGATGAAGTGTTGATCCCACTGCACTATCGTGATAGTTGGTATCAAAGCCATGAATAGGTTCGGGTGTTGAAGCATTGAAGCTGATACACAACTTGACAGTTGGTATCAGAGCAAGGTTGCTCATGACGAAGTGACAGTGGAAGCAGGTACTTGTAGGTGAAGGAAGCTAGTTTCACATACAAGTGGAACAAGGGCCGGTTCATGGTTGCAGGGAACTTGGTGAAGCTGGTGAAGGTTGGAACTGAAGATCGTAGAGTTGGGCAGGCGGTACTACGTGTTGTTTCACATGATTTGGGAATTTGCCAAGGAGTTGGCAAGTGGGACTGTGTGTGGGCAGGTGTACACGGTTTGAGCGTCTGTGGACCAAATGAAGTGCGAACCGGGGAAGACGTGCGATAAGGCATGGCAGGTTTGGAAGAATGTGAAGGGAAGCTCTTGCTTACCTTATACAGGTTGAAGCAGATGAAAGAAGAGAACCTCTGGATTTGAGAGAAGCTTGCAGTCTTGGAAAAGAATGTTGAAGACGAGTTTCTTCAACTTGGATGGACAATGGAGAAGGATGAAGTTGTAGATTGTACTGACAAGGAAGAGGAAGTCGTGATAGTGGAAAATGTTGCAGACATGATCATGATGGAGGATGAGCTTGAGGTTCCTCAAGTTGGACCAAGATTGTGTAGTTTGTAGACATGTATGGATGAGGGTACTCTCATGGAGGAACCTCATGATGATGACGATGTAAGTACTATTGATACTTCTGTTTCACTTGAGCATTTGGTAGATGGACCGTATGCAGGGAAGGGCAAAGCCAGTTTTCCGATGCTAGGGAGCATCTTACCATGGATGGCTATGATGAGGCCTTGTATGGAGAAGCAAGGGTTGTTGATTGTTGCAAAACTTGTTGGGGTTGTCTGTGACCTTATGGTAGAAGATACAAAGGCCCGTGACAAGGGTGGAACTTGATGATTGTTGTGGAGGAATGGGTCATGCTTTAGTCACATTGGCTAAGTGCTCGGCATGACTCATGGACAGATTGGAGGGCACACACTTGAGTTGCTTCGGTGGACTTCTCATGGCCAAGACCAAGAGCAAGTCTTGGTGGAACCTTTGGTGGAGGAGCTATGATGGAGAGACTCATGTGATGATGAAGTGGTTGGGTGACCAAGTTCACTAGATCGAAGATTGTAGACTTGGATAGGGATGACCGATTGTTGTGATGGGTCTACTTGGTTGGACTACATGGCAACTTAGTCATGGACATCAGGTTGGAGACATGGAGCATGGCAGTCTTATGAAGGGAAATTATGCGGGAGAACTTGTAGAGGTGTCACTTATGGGCATCCAATGAGGAGTGCCAAGGCAGGGATGTTGTGCAGGTGGATTTACTGATGTGACATGGAGATATATTATGAGCCGATGGAGAGGTTGTGCACTTTTGTACAGCAAGGCCATGGACTTGGATGGAGTTGTGAGCAGACTATGGGGCATTCTTACTACATGGAGAGCTGAGGCATCTTACAGAGACCTTTGGGCCGAGACTTGTATGCTTGCTAGAATGTTGGTTGGGGATGACTTCTGGAGTTCATGATGACATGAGATTTTTGTGACTTTTAGGGACTTCATATATGGTGGACTTAGAGGATCTGATGCATTGAGGAGCTGAGGTCAGAGACTTTGATGCAAGATGGGGTGCATACTTTCAAGTACATGCATGGGGATGCTTGAAAGAGTGACTTGATGTGAGGATCGATATGAGACACTTTGGAGTGATGGAGTTATGATGATGATGATGCCTTGGTGGCAACACTTGGGCATGGGTTGAGCCGAGACTCAACTACTTTTGACACATGGGATATGATTGATCTATGATCATGGGCAGCACATGGATAGATGAGATAGGTGTATACTTGTTTCTATGGCATACTTGAGGATGACACATTGCAGCTATGATGGAGGTTGCTTCATGGGCCTAGATGTGACACACCAAGAGTTGGAGTTTGATGAGATGGTCTCTTCATATTGAGGAGGCACACATATGGATGATGTTCGGATTGATGTGGCTGATTTCATGTAGCACATTAACACCAAACATCATGGACAACATGTTGTAGATGAGATGAGGACTACTTCATGGACATGAGCATGGCTTACACTTATGGAGATGGATTCTTGATCGAGTTGATGATGTGACACGATGTTTTGAGAAATGACTGATGGTGGCATGAGGATGTTCACTCTCATGGTTTGAGTGTGATAGTTGGACTGATCACCCGACTAGTTCAGATATGGGGTCATGAAGTGTACAGAGATTTGTTAGCATTGTGTTGGAGTATCATGGCAGTAGATCAGATGAGGATGACACATGATGAGGTCGACACGATGTTGCAGTGGGCATGTAGCTTCAGATGGAGGGCTAGCCTTCCACGATGGAGAGAAGCAAGTGGAGATTGTGACAGGGTGGTCGATGATCATGGATTGAGATGACTTCCAATGCATGACATACCGATGGATGCATACCTTGGTATGGTGATCTTGGTGACAGATAGTTGCCGAGGTGGGACATGGTGGAGATGGTGGTTTTGCATATGTGCATAAATGTTTGCAGTATGTGGAGGAGTTGACATCATGGAAGAAGTTGGTGGATGGTTACCAGGATGGTATGTTGTCGAGGACGACAACGATTTCAGGTGGAGGAGGATGTAATGTCCTGAGCTCCTACCCGATGTGTGATGTGGTTGGGCGTCGGGCAACCTGGGCATGCGCATGGGCAAGCTGCGATTATGCGACAATTTGCGACAAAAGAGAGGTGGCGTTCCTTGGGAGATATGCGCATATATGAGGAGGGAGTGTTGGAGTTTATACACATACCTGCAACGGAATGAAATGTTGGAGGCTGACACATGGTTGGGCATTCTAAGGGGTGTATCAATTATGGTTGGGCAGTCGGCTGGGCAAGCCCCACCCACACTTGCGATGTGTATATATTGCTGCACGTTGGGAGGCATTTCTCACCAACGCATTCGACCAACATCTTCGCTCATATGAGAAGCGTGCAGTTCTAAGTGCGCAAAGACAAGAGGGAAAGGCGCAGATTCAATATGTGCCCGTTCTTGGGTGGTCGTGCACGGTGAAGCGTGTTTGTGGGTGAAGGTGTGGGCAGGAGCGCCCGGTGGTCGGGTGAGGCATGCACGATGAACGTGTGGCACAAGATTTGTGCGATAGCTTGGCGTGGGTGTCTTGGCAACTCGGGTGAGCGCCTGCCCATCATGCAAGTGTGCACGAAGACTTGTTGGAGTGTTGGGTTGTGAATGGAGGTATGTCTCGGTTGGAGGCACCTGTGTGTGGTGACTTGGAGGTGCGCAGAGTTGGGAAAACGACACGATGGTGTGACGAGGTGAACAAAAGATTGGGTAGTCGTGAGGTGACCATGCAGAGGTGCCAACGAGCTAGGCAACCGAGTTTGCCGATGTTGTGAAAATTTGGCTAAGTGTAAATTTGGGGTTTCCCAAGATTTAACTTGTGCATTGTAAAAGAAAAAATTATATAATATATTGATATTGGGTAGACTCATATTGCAGGGAGTTGCCCCTCCCTTTATACTGTTGTGCATTTCTCTTGTATAATGTTGTTAATAATGAATGTGTATGGGTGTTCATTGGTATAAAGACACATTAATAATACATGGTAACAAAAAAAAAAACTAAGTTCATCGGTATAAAGACACATTAATAATACTTGGTAACAAAAATAAAACTAAGTATGGATTGTTAAGGCGTAGTCTACAATAGTAAGTATTGGTGAAAAGGAAATGGTTGGTAGTGCCGCACCTCGCCTAGCACAGTTGAAAGACTACCGTAGGCTTGGGGGCGTGACAGTACCTGTCATGCCCCCAATTCGGTTTTCCTTAAATTGGTTGGGTGCGGCACCGCCTAAGTAACCAACATTTTCCATTATTGACTTACTTTACGAACTACGCCTTTAAACATTCATATTAACCATGAATAACTTCATAATGTGCGGAAACCATTATAAACAACATGATAGAACAACAGCAATAACTAAATTCATATGCAAGATAATCTTTTTATTATATATAGAGATTTTGTACAATGGCCGGGAGCGATGCTCCACCGGCATCCATAACCAAGGCAGGCGCCCGCCCGTGCAAGACCGCACGGCGGTCGCACCTCGCCTACCCAACAATCGAACACAATACAATATAACTGAATCGCAAATGTTGCCCGAATGGGCGGGCATGCCCGTGCACACCCGCACAACCCAACCAAACGTGGTTCACCCGGCGGGCGGGCACCTCACAGCGTCCTCCGCCCACACCTCCAACGCCAACCAAGTGCCGTGTCAACCTGCCCAACTCGGCGAGCGCATCACCGAATGCCCTACGACCTGCAGTAGAAGACCTTCACACTTCTTGTTTGCGATGGAACGATGCGAAGTTCGTTGTTGCAAATGAGCAATCCATCCATGTGTTTATATGCACCATGGTGTGGCGACCTCCTCTATGGCCGACCCACCAAATGCTCATAAAACCGACACGCCCAAATGATATGTGACACCCCTCCATAGGTCGGCCCACCCTTCGTTTGTCTCGCCCAACTCACCATATAACTAGAGCACCAATCTGTCCGCACACATTATGTAACTGCGCCTCATCGTTGGAGCTCGTCACACTTCATACTTAGTCGCATTTCGGTGAGGAAGAGCATGCCCGGTCGCCTGATGACCGCAGGGTGTTACATCTTCCCCCACTGGAAATCATTGTCGCCCTCGACAATCTCGACTGCCTCAGTATCATCCGTTCATACTTCACAATCTTCTTCTTCCATCTCCAAACCGAGTCCTCTGATTCCCAACTCTCCTCTTCCGGTGCATTCTTCCACCTGAGAAGGTACTCCCGTTTCATGTGGCAACCAATCCCTATAGTTCTGAAGCTCAAAATATTCTCCAACTCCAATCTTGGTTTATCCACAATCTCGGCTAGTCCTCTCGGCGGTTCAGCTCTCTCTGGATGATCAGCATCAAGTCTGCATCTCTTCAACTAACTAATGTGAAAAACTGGATGCTTCATGTGCATATGGTGTAGAAGCTCTAGCTCATAAGCAACTTCCCCCACTCTATTCTTCACCTGAAATTGTCCCTCATACTTCCGTGTCAGTTTGCTTGTAGTCCCCTTGGCTGGCTGAAACTACTCCCCGGTAATCCTGAGAAACACCATATCTCCCACACTGAAGTGCACATCCTGTCTTCCCCTATCAGCATACTTCTTCATTCTCCTTGCAGCATCATGCAAGCACAACTGTGCCAACTCCAAGGTCTCCTCCCAAGCCTTCATGAACTTCTTCGCATGAGGACTCCTCAAAAAACCTCCTGTCACAACGGTATGCGGCGCAACCGGCATCCGTCCATTCACCAACTCAAATGGATTATACCCTGTCGCATAACTCTTTTGAACATTGTAGCTAAACTATGCAATATCCAAGAGTTCAGGCCAATTCTTCTGATCAGCCGTCACATAATGTCACAAGTATTCCTCCAGCAATGCGTTGATCCTCTCAGTCTGCCCATCTATCTGCGGATGGTAGCTCGAACTCATCAACAAATCTATCCCAAATAGCTTGATCAATGTGGTCCAAAATCTGCCTGTAAAACGCGGATCCCTATCCGACACAATGCTCAATGGCATCCCCCAAAACTTCACTATGTTCTTAAAGAACAACTCCGCAGTCCGCTCGGCTCCAAAACGCATCTTTGTAGGAACCAAGACAACATACTTGGAAAAACGATCAACCACGACCATAATCCCATTATACCCGTGAACCTGTGGTAACTGAGTGATGAAGTCCATCGAGACACTCATCTATGGCCTCTCAGGAATCGGTAAAGGTTGCAACAGTCCTCCTTGCCTCTGAGTATCCAATTTGTCCTGCTGACAAATGATGCACGTATGTACATACTCCTCCACATCCTCTCGCATCTTCTCCCAAAAGAATCCTCTCTCCAACAATGCCAAAGAACGATGTTGCCCTTGGCAGCCAACCCACGGAGAATCGTGGCACTCCTTCAAAAGGTGCCTCCTGAGACTAGATGACTTTGGAACATAGAGTCGATTTCCAAAGAACAAGAACCTATCCCATAGAAAGAAATTTTGTGTCTTCCCCTACTTTATCTGCTTCACTATATTTTGCGCCAAAGTATTGGTTTCAACACTTTCCTTGAGTTTATTCTGCATCTCTTCTGACATCTGAACCTGACTTCTACTCCTTGTTGCCCGGTCTTCACCTTCCAATGCTGCAAGTTGTCCCTTCCTACTAAGGGCATCTGCTAGCGCATTGTGTCTACCTGGTCTATACTCAATAGACATGTTGAATTCTGCCAAGAAGTCTTGCCAATGAGCTTGCTTCGTAGAAAGCATCGGTTGTGATGCAAAATAACTTGCTGCAACGTTGTCAGTATTGACAACGAATGACTTCCCAATTAGGTAATTCCTCCACACATGAAGACAGTGAATGATCGCAGTCATCTCCTTATCATGAAATGGATACCTTCGTTCTCTATCCTGCAACTTCCAACACTCATACGCCACCGGATGCCCATCCTGCATAAGAACCCCTCCTATGGAAAAATCTAAAGCATCAGTGTATACCTCAAACGGTCTCCCGAAGTCAGGCAATTTCAGTATCGGTGTTGTAACCATCCTCCTCTTCAAGTCATCAAATGCCTTTTGACATTTATCCGTCCAACACTACTTCTTCGGTTCAATCTAGTCCTCGATCGCCTTTACTCTGCTCAGCTCCATCAGTATGTATGCCTGACCAACAATATGCCCAAGGAATGAAATCTCGGTTTGAGCGAACACACACTTACACTTCTTCAAGAACAACTGATTTGCCCTTAGTGCCTCGAACACCATCGCCAAGTGCTTCTTATGATCCTCCATGTTGTCACTGTACACCACTATATCGTCCAAGTACACTACTAAGAACGAATCCAAGTATGGTCTTAGAACATCATTCATCAAAGTGCAAAATGTAGCAGGAGCATTGCATAACCTGAATGGCATAACAAGGAACTCAAAGCTACCATACCTTGTTACTATCGCGGTCTTCTTCTTGTCTCCCTCAGCTATCCGCACCTGATAATACCCATGCCTCAAGTCTACCTTGGAAAACACTCAGGATTTCACAAGCTTGTCAAAGCAATCAACAGCCAATGACAAAGGATACCTGTTCCTTACCGTCTGCTTGTTCAATGCACGGTAATCACAGCACATCCGTAGCTCATTCAAATCCTTCTTCTGCTAGAACAATACCAGAGCTCCATAAGGGGATCTTGAAGGTCTAATGAAACCTACATCGGCTAACTCCTTTAGCTATCGTTTCAATTCCTCCAACTCAGGCCCTGATAAATGATAAGGTGCTCTTGCCGGGGGTTGCTTCCCTGGTTCAAGCTCAATGCTATGGTCCACTGCACGCCTTGGTGGAAGCTTCTTCGGCAGCTCATTAGGCATCAAATCCACATACTTGGTTAGCACTTCAGAAATCTCAGCTGGAACAGGCATCGCCACTCCATCACCTTCAACTCCCTTGAACATCACTGCATATGTCTCCATAACTGACTCCTTCATAGCCTTCTCCAAACTTAGTGCAGAAACATGTTGCACCTTGACTTTCGTCCTTTGCCTATGTGTGGGAAAATTCCAAGTTTGTGATTGTCCAACCAACACCACCTCATTATAGAAGGCAACAACAATAGCCATGTTTCCCTTCAAGAAATCCTGTCCAAGTATCATATCAAAGTCATTCATCTCCATCACCGTGAAGTCCAACTAACCCTTCTAGGCTTTTATCTGCACCAGCACTTCGTGTGCCAAACCCGCCACCTTAGCTCTAGAGTTCACTGCCTTGATCTCCATATTCGATGGGAGGATCATCAGTTCGACCTCTTTTTCCAGCCATGTCGTCATGAAGTTATGAGTGGCCCCCGTGTCCACCAAAGCTTGAATGGTCTTGCCACGGACCATAAAGTCCACGAAACCCAGACTGTTCATCCATGATTTCTCCACAACGTTTCCCTGCATACATACCTGTTCACTGCATTCATCATCAAGCAACAGCTTCACCACCTATGAACCTGCTCTAATACCACCTGTCATGCCCCCAATTCTTTTTTCCTTAAATTGGCCAGGTGCGGCACTGCCTAAGTAACCAACATTTTCCATTATTGACTTACTTTACGAACTACGCCTTTAAACATTCATATTAACCATGAATAACTTCATAATGTGTGGAAACCATTATAAACAAGATGATAGAATAGCAGCAATAACACTTCATATGCAAAATAATCTTTTTATTATATATAGAGAATTTGTACAATGGCCGGGAGCAACGCTCCACTGGCGTTCATAACCAAGGTGGGCGCCCGCCCGTGCAAGAGCGCACGGCGGTCGCACCTTGCTAACCCAACAATCCAACACAATACAATATAACTAAATTGCAAATGTTATCGGAACCGGCGGGCACGCCCGTGCACACCCTCACGACCCACAACCAAATGCAGTTCACCCGGCAAGTGGGCGCCTCATCGCGCCCTCCGCCCACACCTCCAATGTCAACCAAGTGTCGTGTCAACCTACCCAACTCAGCGGACGCATCACCGAACACCCTACAACCTCCGATAGAAGACCTTCACACTTCTTGTTTGCGATGGAACGATGAGAAGTTCGTTGTTGCAAATGAGCAATCCATCCATGTGTTTATGCGCACCATGGTGTGGCAACCTCCTCTATTGCCGACCCACCAAACACTCAGAAAACCGACGCACCTAAACAATATGTGACACCCCTCCATAGGTCGACCCGCCCTTCGTTTGTCTCACCCAGCTCACCATATAACTAGAGCGGCAATCTATCTGCACGCATTATGTAACCACGCCTCATCGTTGGAGCTCATCGCACTTCATACTTACTTGCATTTCGGTGAGGAAGAGCGCGCCCAGTCGCCTAATGGCCACAGGGCGTTACATCCTCCCCCATTGGAAATCATTGTCGCCCTCAACAATCCCGACTGCCTAAGTATCTTCCGTTCATACTTTGCAATATTCTTCTTCCATCTCCAAAGCGATTCCTCCAATTCCCAACTCTCCTCTTCCGGTGCATTCTTCCACCTGACAAGGTACTCTCGTTTCATGTGGCAACCAATCCCTATAGTTCTGAAGCTCAAAATCTTCTCCAACTCCAATCCTCGTTTATCCACGATCCCGGCTGGTCCTCTCGGCAGTTCAGCTCTCTCTGGATGATCAGCTTCAAGTTTGCATCTCTTCAACTAACTAAAGTGAAAAACTGGATGCTTCATGTTCATATGGTGCGGAAAATCCAGCTCATAAGCAACTTCCCCCACTCTCTTCTTCACCTGAAATGGTCCCTCATACTTCCATGTCAGTTTGCTTGCAGTCCCCTTGGCTGGCTGAAACTACTCCCCGGTAATCCTGAGAAACACCATATCTCCCACACTAAAGTGCACATCCCGTCTTCCCCTATCAGCATACTTCTTCATTCTCCTTGCAGCGTTGTACAAGCGTAGCCGTGCCAACTCCAAGGTCTCCTCCCAAGCCTTCATGAACTTCTTCGCATGAGGACTCCTCAAAAAACCTCCTGTCACAATGGTATGTGGCACAACCGACATCTGTCCATTCACCAACTCAAATGGACTGTACCCTGTCACAGAAATCTTTTGAACATTGTAGCTAAACTATGCAATATCCAAGAGTTCAGGCCAATTCTTTTGATCAGCCATCAAATAATGTCGCAAGTAGTCCTCTAGCAATGCGTTGATCCTCTCGGTCTGCCCATCTATCTATGGATGGTAGCTCAAACTCATCAACAACTCTGTCCCAACTAGCTTGAACAATGTGGTCCAAAATCTGCCTGTAAAACGCGGATCCCTATCCGACACAATGGTCAATGGCATCCCCCAATACTTCACTATGTTCTTAAATAATAACTCCACAGTCTGCTCGGCTCCACAAGGCATCTTTGTAGGAACAAAGACAGCATACTTGGAAAAATGATCAACCATGACCATAATCCCATTATACCCCTGAACCTGTGGTAACTGAGTGATGAAGTCCATCGATACACTCATCCATGGTCTCTCAGGAATCGGTAAAGGCTGCAACAGTCCTCCTTGCCTCTGAGTATCCGATTTTTCTTGCTGACAAATGATGCACGTATGTACATACTCCTCCACATCCTCCCGCATCTTCTCCCAAAAGAATCCTCTCTCCAATAATGCTAAAGAACGAGGATGCCCTGGGTGGCCAACCCAAGGAGAATCGTGGCACTCCTTCAAAAGGTGCCTCCTGAGACTAGATGACATTGGAACATAGAGTCGGTTTCCAAAGAACAAGAACCCATCCCGTAGAAAGAACTTTCATGTCTTCCCCTCCTTTATCTGCTTCACTATATTCTGCGCCAAAGTATCAATTTCAACACTTTCCTTGAGTTTATTCTACATCTCTTCTAACATCTGAACCCGACTTCTACTCCTTGTTGCCCGGTCTTCACCCTCCAATGCTGCAAGTTGTCCCTTCCTACTAAGGGCATCTGCTAGCGCATTTTGTCTACGGTCTATAATCAATAGACATGTCGAATTCTGCCAAGAAGTCCTACCAACGAGCTTGCTTTGCAGAAAGCTTCGGTTGTGATGCAAAATAACTTGTTGCAATGTTGTCAGTATTGACAACAAGTGAGTTCCCAATCAGGTAATGCCTCCACACATGAAGACAGTGAATGATCACAGTCATCTCGTTCTCATGAACCAGATACCTCCGTTCTCTATCCTGCAACTTCCGATTCTCATACGCCACCGGATTGCCATCCTGCATAAGAACCCCTCCTATGGAAAAGTCTGAAGCATCAGTGTGTACCTCAAACGATCTCCCAAAGTCAAGAAACTTTAGTATCAGTGCTGTAACCATCCTCCTCTTCAAGTCATCAAATGCCTTTTGACATTTATCCGTCCAACACCACCTCTTGTCTTTCTTCAATATGTCTGTAAGTGCCGATGTCACCTTGGAGTACCCCTCTACAAATTTTCGTTGGTAGTTGGTCATGCCCAAGAACACCCTCATCTCATGGACATTCTTCGGTTCAACCCAGTCCTTAATCGCCTTCACCGTGCTCGGATCCATCCGTATGTACCCCTGACCAACAATATGCCCAAGGAATGGAATCTTGGTCTGAGAGAACACACACTTAGACTTCTTCAAGAACAACTGATTCGCCCTTAGTGCCTCGAACACCATCGCCAAGTGCTTCTTATGATCCTCCATGTTGTCACTGTACACCACTATATCGTCCAAGTACACTACTATGAATGAATCCAAGTATGGTCATAGAACATCATTCATCAAAGTGCAAAACATAGCAGGAGCATTGCAGAACCCGAATGGCATAACAAGGAACTCAAAGCTACCATACCTTGTTACTATCGCGGTCTTCTTCTCATCTCCCTCAGCTATTCGCACCTGATAATACCCATGCCTCAAGTCCAGCTTGGAAAACATTCGGGCTTTCACAAGCTTGTCAAAGCAATCAGGAGCCAATGGCAAAGGATACCTGTTCCTTACCGTCTGCTTGTTCAATGCATGGTAATCACAACACATCCATAGCTCATTCGAATCCTTCTTCCGCTAGAACAATACCGGAGCTCCATAAGGGGACCTTGAAGGTCTAATGAAACCTGCATCAGCTAACTCCTTTAGCTGTCATTTCAATTCCTCCAACTTAGGCCCTAATAAACGATAAGGTGCTCTAGTCGGGGGTTGCTTCCCTAGTTCAAGCTCAATGCTATGGGTCATTGCATGCCTTGGTGGAAGCTTCTTCAGTAGCTCATCAGGCATCAAATCCACATACTCAGTTAGCACTTCAGAAATCTCAGCCGAAACAGGCATCCCCACTCCATCACCTTCGACTCCCTTGAACATCACCGCATATGTCTCCATATCTGACTCCTTCATAGCCTTCTCCAAACATAGTGCAGAAACATGTTGCACCTTGACATCCCTCCTTTGCCTATGAGTGGGAAAAGTCCAAGTTTGTGACTATCCAACCAACACCACCTCATCATAGAAGGGGGAAACAATAGCCCTGTTGCCCTTCAAGAAATCCTGTCCAAGAATCATGTCAAAGACATTCATCTCCATCACCGTGAAGTCCAACTGACCCTTCCAGTCTTTTATCTACACCGGCACTTCATGTGCCAACCCCGCCACCTTAGCTCTAGAGTTCACTGTGTCGACCTCCATGTTTGATGGGAGGATCATCAGTCCGACCTCTTTTGCCAATCGTGTCATCATGAAGTTATGAGTGGCCCTCGTGTCCACCAGAGCTTGAATGGTCTTGCCACAGACCATCAAGTCCATGAAACCCAGACTGTTCATCCATGATTTCTCCATAACGTTTCCCTGCATACATACTCGTTCATTGCATTCATCATCAAGCAATGGCTTCACCACCTGTGAACCTGCTCTGATACCACCAGTCACGCCCCAAATTCTTTTTTCCTTAAATTGGCCGGGTGCGGCACCACCTAAGTAACCAAAATTTTCCATTATTGACATACTTTACGAACTACGCCTTTAAACATTCATATTAACCATGAATAACTTCATAATGTGCGGAAACCATTATAAACTGATAGAACATAAGAAATAACACAATTGATATGCAAGATAATCTTTTTATTATATATAGAGATTTTGTACAATGGCCAGGAGCGACGCTCCACTGGCGTTCATAACCAAGGCGGGCGCCCGCCCGTGCAAGAGCGCACGGCGGGCGCACCCGTGCACACCCGCACGACCCACAACCAAACGCGGTTCACCCGGCGGGTGGGCGCCTCACTGCGCCCTCCACCCACACCTCCAACG
>APFE031128844.1:44962-62397 GCA_000404065.3 Pinus taeda
GTGAATGACTTACTTAACGCAGTTGAATCCCAAAATGATATCTAATATAATGCACTGCGTAAACCCCCATACTTAAGATGACTTTGGTCGCCTTCGAATGTTTAATGAGCTCGAAGTGACAAATGCTTAGATGAGCCTTTTCTTTTAGGGAGTCTGAAAAGGATCAAAAGTGACTACTCTGGAGAACTAGGCAAAAGGTTTACCAGACAATCCGTAAAACTGCATAGACACCTTGGCAATTGTATGGAAACCAAGGACTTTTCGTACAGTAGTCAATCTTCCGAATGTTGTGTTCGGTACATTATGGGTCGTAAGGCAGTAGACACGGCTTCCTATGGATAAAGGATGATAACCTAATGGGGTCTCCCCATATATGCGACGGTACATGGGAGCACAAATCCATACTAGACCACTATTGAGTCACAGAAGGAGGAATCACCCAACCTTGAGTGGAAACAAAAGTGAGTAGGTTTAACGACGCCAGAGCACGTCTCTAGCCTAGACCTCTAAACAGTGTGCATTATGTTCCAATGTGTTGTTAGATTCGTTCAGTTCATTTTAAAGTTGATCTTGTATTATGTTTCATTTTTCAGGCCTTACCGTATGTAATGTCTCAAAATTTCCTAAATGCAAACTATATGCCGAAATATATCATTTCATTCGATGCATGCTAGCTAAAGTAAGGAGAGAGTTTCCATTCACTTCCAACAATGCAAAAAATTGACACTAAGAGAAAATATAACAAATTATCTCATGCACTAATTTCATCAAGAAAAACTAATGCAAATCAATTCCAAAATAGTCTTTATTTTTATTTTTGTGTGTTTAAAACAAGCATAAAAATATGTAAATTCAAATCAAAGGAAACTAATCTAAATCTACGATTAATTTTTCAGAATGTAAACTATGCAATTGTAATCTATGCACAATTCACTTGAAAAGTATGCAAATGTAATCTATGCACATTTTTCATTCATATTCTGAAAATGAGAATTCTAATTATGCAAGTGTGATCTATGCAAGAGAATTCTCAAACACAAGATGATTCTAATGTAATCTAAGAACCGATCAAGTGCAAATCAAGAAAATTGGGTGAGAGTTCCAAAGATAAAAAAATAAAAACACTCAAAAGCGATTAACACTCATAAGACTGAATACTGAGACAAACCTCCAAGTAATGACCAAAGGAAATCAAATTAAGAATTCCTCAAAAAAGAGACTCAAAACCAGTCAAACAAGACTCCAACACACTCAAGCAGTCGAGAAAATGTATCCAAAAACAAAGACCAAGCTCAGAAGGCTTAAAACCAAGCAAACTTTAACATTTCCCAGGCCTGACACGATTGTGAGGCTGCAACTAGCGCCTTTTAGGGATTGGCGCAGGTTGTATATGAGCAATTTGCACCAATTGGCGCGACTGTTACACTATAAAAACGCGCCAGTCAAGTTTTCTATTCAAAAATAAAAAATAAACAATCCAAAGCCAGGCCAACAATAACCAGGTAAACCAAGAAGCAAGAAAAAGCAAAACAACTCAACCCAGAAGGCTAACCAAGCAGGTAAAAACCAAGAAACAATCAAAATGGCAAGACAAGCTCCCCAGTGAAGTCACCAAATTGTGGAGGAGGTAAATCCCCTCTGCGGATAGAGGTGATCCCTACTAGCCCAGATCGGGTCTAGCAACAATCATACAATGCTATCACGCAAGTTCCTAATTGAAAATTAAAGACCAATGATGAGGGCCTACCTGGATTCCAACGCTAGTGCTTGTAAAAGAGTTGACACTCCCGTTCCTTTGCAATGGCCGATCAAGATCCCCACAATCTTCGTGAATGGACACCTACACATGCAAAGAACGACACAAACACAAGCATAAAATCCAATAGATGCAACTATATATCAGTCAGAAAGGATATAACTCATCATTATTACAAAGAACAATAAGAGTGGAACCATAACACTAGTCGTCTATTAATGATAAACAAAGAAGAATACAACCATAGTTCTGATGTCAAATCCTCCTTTGGCTGGGTGATCAGCTACACTTGTCTTGCAAAGCTTGTTTGGAATGGGAACAAGCCTCTTTCTCCTTGGTTATGGGATAAGAATCTCCTTACCTAGATTTAGCCTTATGGGAATGAAGAAGGCTCTTGCAGCATGAAGCTCTTCGTAACTTGACAATTCTCAATCTCTGGAACTCTAGAACTAGCTTGCCAAGAAAAATGGACAAGCTTTTATAGATGAAGGAGGGCGAGTTGGGATCATCCACAATATTCATGGGATTGGATTTATCACTAAAGAAGCTTCCATGAGAGGTGGCAAACCACTTCCTCTCTATGGAAATCCGAAGCCAAACAGCCCGACTCAAGATAGATTCAGTCCAGGAATTTGTTAGGATGAATCTTCCACTATTTGTTTGTTAAAAACACCACTGATTATGGTTGGCGCGAGTGTGACTCTGTGACAGAGCGCCAACTGGCGCGCCCTCTTTGGAGGATTTCCCCCATTGGCGCGAGGGCTACACTATGGAACCGCGCCAATGGAAAAAGGGCTATTTTTAGGGGGTTTTAGCAGGAGATGTCTTCAGGGCAAATGAAGTTCATGTTCAGGGGAATTCAATGCAAGTGTTTGCAGGTCATGTCACTTCTCATAGGTTCAGGAATGCGTCCTCCGAGATGCGGGAGAGGGGTAACAGGGACGGTGACAAATTGTTGTGTAACATCCTCATCTAAATTTATAAACTCTCTCCCTTTTGATGATGTTTTTGTTACCAAACCTCGGAGTCTAGAGCTTCTTCTAAGTTGTGGAGGACTTACATTCTCCTCATTTGTGACCTTTTTTTCCTTTCTTATCTTTCATCTTGCCCTATTTTTCTTCTTGATTTCTGTCAGTTCTTCAGAGATTAACTTTTCATCATCTTTCTATAATGAAGACTCAGGTCTATTTTCAATAGTTATACCAGTCTTCTCTCTTCTGCTTCTTTTGATGATATCTTCTTTAGGTGACTCTGGTGCTTCTTGGAAATGGTTTCTAATAAGGAAATTCTTCCAGGTTTCTCCTATGCTTTCTAAATGAAACTCAACCAATACCTTTATCAACCGATGATGATACATGGTTGTATCTATGAACTCTCTCTTCTTTTGCACATTTGAGGCCATCCTTCTTAAACTATTTAGTAGGAAGAAAGGAAGATTGATTTCTCCATTTTCTAAGAAACTCATTAGTAAACGGATATGGTAGACATACATGCAATACCAAATCTCCCCTTATAGGTGATAAATTTCTGTAATATCAAGAGCATGTTCCTCCACTTACTTTTAAGAGCTGAAGTGGGAATTCCTTTTCTAAAAACAAAGACATCCATACTTGTGTTTTTGAGTATTACTTTGCATGATTCACTGTGTAACTCCTTGTTTTTGAACCATCTTTCACCATGCCATAGAATTTTCATAGCTTCGGTTATGAATGAAATAGTCGCTACAAACTTAATATCTCCAATTTCTACCTCTATGCCATCAAAAGATCGAGCAAAGGATTTTGTAATCTCATTATGAAAACCATCAAGTTACTTGATGAATATAAGTCATCCAGCTTTCTACAACATTTCTTCGAGTTGTGGGTATTCTTCCATGTACTTTACTCCTGTCGATTTTGATCTGACAATTAGCCCCATGCCTTCTACTACGCAGAGTTCTCAACCTTCAGAATTACCCTTCCTAGTTTTATGAAATGAATTGACTGTGAATATGGTGAAAGGAACTGCGGGTTTATATGAAATAAGTAGATGGTAGGGGTTTTGGAGAAACGTGGAAAAGTATGTAACATCGTAGTCATGACTATTAATAACAATGAGGGATTTATTATGGACCGTTATGTGACAAAATATGGAGGATGTGGCGGATATGTATTATGATGGAGATTGTAATCAAATCAAATGATTATTCGTAAAGGAAATGTATGAATCTCCATATTATATATGCTTTATGTTTTAACCTTGCTATTTCAAATAAAGTTTTTCACTTTACCTTCTAGAACTTAACCTTTTCATTTGTTGTTTTCTTTGATGTTGATCCACAGATACCCTTTTAGCATATTGGTCTTCAAAAACAGATTCTTCAATTCCTTGCAATCATCATTTGTTTGGAAGCCATATAGTTATGTCAGAGCTGTTGAATGAGATATAGCTATAGAATCAAACTAGTTGCAGAATGGAATCAGCTGCAGAACATGACAAAAATGAAGTATGGCTATGGAACATGAATTTGAAATGAAATATAAATAGAATATGATAGTGAAAGGGAATGAAAGTGAAGTGAGATGGAATGGAACTATAAAATAAAATAAAAATTGGGTGAGATGGAATGAAATGAAATGAATTTGTAGATTAGGACTTGCAAATGGATGTAGCTTTATGTCACTACTATTACAGAAAGACAATGGAAAATATAGGATGTCAGAAATCTCTGATTTTCAATTGTATTTCCTGTATAGGTATGCCAATGAAGAATTGGTTTTCATACTTATACATTTTATTATTATTATTATTATTATTATTATTATTATTATTATTATTTATGTTTTATTTTATAGATATATATATACACGAAGAAGCTAAGTTAGTGGAGAAGACTAATTCTTGTTCACCAACTTCATTTTAGTGTTATCTTGGAAAATTTTGACAAAATCCTCTCTTGAAATTGGCTTATGATATATCTTCAACTAATGACTATTCACAAGAAGAGGTGCCTTTCTTTCATCTATTGTTCTTATTCTCACTGCTCCATTATTAAAGACTTCTTCAATATCATCTAGCCCAAGCCAATGAGTATGAAACTTTCCTTGAAAATCTTTGAATTTTGAATCGAATAAAAGTGCGCAGCTCCCAGCTTGAAACTTCTTCTCCTTGATATAATTATCATGCCATTTTTCCCTTTACTACTGGACTAAACTGGTTCTTTGAATTGCATCTTGTCTGATTTCATCGAGCTCATTGAGTTGCTCCAATCTATGTTTCTGTGCTTCTAGTAAATCGAGTCCCAATTGGACTACCATCTTGAAGGTTCTGATTTGAAACTCTATAGGGAACAGGACTTGTTTCTCATAAACAAGCTGAAGGGGGTATGTCCTGTTGTGTTCCTCCATGTAGTTCTATAGGCCCATAAGGCTTCAGGAAGCCTTTCAGCCCAATCTCTTCTGTGTAGATGTACAATCTTAGTGAGAATTCCTTCAATCACCTTATTGGTAGATTCAACTTGATTGTTTTCTTGTGGATGGTAAGGAGTAGACTTTCCATGTTTGATCTTGTATTCTTCCACAAGTCTTTCCACCATTTTATATGTAAATTGAGATACTTGATCTATCACAATTTCTCTTGGAACACTAAAATGTGTGAAGATTTTTGCTCAAAAAGGAAATTAACTACATATTTTTCATTAGCAAAAGGTAATTCCTTAGCCTTTACCCATTTGGTGACATATTCAATGCATAACAAAATATACTTCTTTTGTTTAGATGGAGGATTAATTGGTCCAACAAAATCCAAGGCCCATTTTTCAAAAGATTCAATGAGTACCTGAGTTTGTAGCGGCATTTCATCTGAAGGAGCAGGTTTTCCTACCCTTCGGCAACTATCACCCCTTTTGACATATTCTTTGGCACCATTGAAGATGAAGGGCCAATAATATCCTAAATGAAGGATTTTATAGGCTGTCCTTTTGTCAGCAAAGTGTCCACCACAAGGTTCATCATGATATTCCTTAAGAATTTCAGGCATTTCATCTTCTTGAACACATCTTCTCATTATGAGATCTAGACCTATTTTATATAATTCATTAGCAATCCATGAGTAACTTGCACTTTCTTGAATGATTTTTTCTTTCTCCTTAGGAAACAAATGTGAAGGTAATTTTCTTGTGACTAAGTAGTTGGAAATATCTAAAAACCAAGGGGTCTGAGTAATTACTGCAAAAGGATATTCATCAAGAAATTTATCTTCAACTAAAGTGTCATCTTTGATATTTTGAATTCTAGAGAAGAAATCAGCAATTATGTTTTTTTTTCCAAGTCTATCTAGAACAATGATGTTGAATTCTTGTAGGAGTAACTACCATCTTGTAACTCTACCATTAGTAATAGGTTTATTCGTTAACTACCTAATTATAGCATGATCTGTATGAACAAAGGTTTAATAGCTTTTTATGTAATGTCTAAACTTATTGATAACATGAACAATAGCTAAGAATTCCTTTTCAGTTACAATGTAACTTAACTCAGTGGGAGTCAAATTCTTTCTTGTGTAATAGATGGCATAGGGGATCAAATCTTCTTGTCCTAATAAAGCTCCCAAAGTTGTATCTAAAGCATCTGTTGAAATGTGAAAAGGTAGTTTCCAATTTGGACCTCTCAAGATGGGTGCTTCAGAAATTTTTTCATTTAAAGTCTCAAATGCCAACTGACAATCAGAATTCCAATTGAATTCACAATTTTTGGTGAGTAATTTGAAGAGTGGGGATGCTAGTTTAGTGAAATTTTCTATAAACCTTCTATAGTATCGTGTGAATCCTAGAAAACTTCTAACATCCTTTTGAAAACTTGGAATTGATAATTTAGAGATGACCTAAACTTTAGATTTATCAACCTTAATTCCATCTCCTGAAATGTGATGTCCTAAAACAATCCCTTCTGTAAACATTATAAAACATTTTTCATGGCTTAGTGAAAGGTTTTCTTCCTTACATATTCTAATAACGTTTTCCAAATTTTCTAAAGCTTCTTAAAATGTATTTCAATAAACTGTAAAGTCATCCATATACACCTCTACACAATCATGTATAGATAAAAAAAAATTCCTAGTACTACTCTTTGGAATGTTGCAGGTGCATTGCACAATCCAAAAGGGAGTACTTGGTAGGCATAAGTTCCTCATGGACAGGTGAATGTTGTTTTATCTTGATCTTCAGGTCCTACCTGAATCTGATTGTAACCACTAAAACCATCCAAAAATGAGAAATACTTCTTACTTGCTAATGTATGTAACACTTGATCTAAGGGAAAAGGAAAATGATATTTTAGGGTAGCTTTATTCAATTCTCAATAATCAATACATACCCTCCATTTACCATTATTTTTAGGCACAATCACTAGAGGAGAAACCCATTGGCTGTCTGAAATTTGGTAAATGAAGTTTACATTCAACAATTTTTGCAACTCGTCTTTCAAAATTTCCCTAAGATTTGGATTCATCCTTTTTTGAGGTTGCCTGATAGGTTTACAATTTTCCTTAATGTAGATGTGATGTATACAAGTCTTAGGACTAATTCCTTTCATGTCAGTTTATTTCCATGCATGTGAAGAAGAATGTTGTTGTAATGTTTTGATTAGCTTTTCCTGTTTTAATTTTTTTCAAGTTATTGTTTATGTTCAATGTTTTTCCTGGAAAGATTTCAACTGTAGAGCTACCAGATTCTTCCATAGAATAAGGAGACATTTGCCTATATGAAAAATATTCAATATTGGATTTTTCTTGAAATTTATCATGTTCATATTATGGAGATGATTCAAAATTTTCCATGATATTTAAGATTTGACTATCTTCACTAATGGTTGAAATAGTAAAGAGAGGCTGAATATCATTTTCATCATGAATCCATTCTTTGTCATCTGTATCTGTGATTGTTCTTGCTGGAGGATATAGAGTGAATTTCTTAGTTAAATTACCATCATAGATATACATATAACCAGATCTACAGCTAATGAAAGCATCAGCTGTAGCCAGCCAAGATCTTCCTAATATAAGTGGATGTCCTCCTAAATTATTCTTTGGGGTTAAGATCATAAAATAAATAGGGTACTCTCAAGAGTCTAAGGGCACTGAAATATCTTCTAACACACCATCTGGTTTTATTACAGATCTATCTGTCAATTGTAGTAATGTAGGTGTATCAAGAAGATTAGGAAGTTTGAGTTATTCCATGTTTTGTTTGCTCATGATGTTTATTGATACTCTTAAACCAATCAATGTATTAATAATTTCAACTCCATTGATATCTATTTTACAACTAGACTTCCTTGTTCTACATATTTTTATATGACAAATTTTCCTATCATTATGTCTGTTATTTTTCCTGCCAACTAAATTCTCTTTACTTCTTTCGCTTTTCTTCCTGGTTTCTTCATGCTCAATTCTTTTATTGTTTTAGATAGAATTGGAATCTCCTTAATGGCTTGTAACAAAGGTATTTTGATACAAACATTTTCCAATTCATCTAGAAAATCATAATTAGACAACATAATATGCTTTTATACCCCTCTATCAACTTGTAATCCTTTAAGAAAAGGAGGTGTAGAAGTGGATACTAATGGTTTCTCTATGATAGGAGTTGATTTTATTCGTTCTTTCTATTTTTTATTTTCAGTATTCTAGTTTTGAAGAGATGTTCCTTCAAAAATTTTATTTCGCTATAGAGAATCTTCCTGAGAATTGTCTTGTTCTTGAATAACTACAGAAGGCTTTTTCTTTTCTAATATCTTACCAAATCTCAGTTTGAAATCATTGATATCTAAAGGAGTGATCATATAAGTTGGAAATTTATGTCCCTCCACCATATAGGTATTCTGAGGATTTTTATTGTTGGGGTTTGGTAATGGTTGGGCAAGTAACTAATTTGGTCTCTATGGGAATGACAATGAAAGTTGAGGGTTCGTTTTGAAGTTGGGGTTGTTGATTTTGTTGAGGAATTTGTTAGGGATGATAGTTTGGATATGAAGGAGGATATTGATAGTATGGAGAGAATCTTACATAGATACTTTTCATTCCTTGAGCCCAATGTTGAGATTGAGATTGACATTGAAGCCAAGGTTGCTACCAAGAATTCCAATTTGGTGGGAGCTGAATATGGATTTGGTTATTAAAACCCTGGCTTTTCTTCCCCTGCCTAGGTCTTCTAGAGACAAAGCAAAGAGATCCTGTTGGATTTGAAATTGTTTCCTCTTGAAAAACAGCCTTAAGACCAAGAATTGAACGACAACTTTTAGTCTCGTGGTTTTATGAAGAAATCACACAATTCTCTATGATTTTTGCATCTAAAGGGCATTCTCTTAAAGCATGCTTCTTTTTTGCATTTGGGACAAAAAATAGCTAAAGCATCAGTCTTGACTTTCTGCTTGTTTTGTAACTTAAGGGTGTTTATCTGTTCACTAAGGCTCCTTAAAATATATGTTTTAAATTCATCAAGCATGTTTCCAATTTCTGCCCTACTCACTGATCCTGTTGCAGATTGATTCACTCTAACAAGAGAAGTAGCTCTTGGACCTTTCCCAGTTTTGGACTTTCCTCTTGAGAGATGAACACATAATTCTCCAATGTCACTTAATGGGAGTTGAGAGATATCTCCCTTTCCCGTCATGTTAAGGATGTCTATCCACTCATCTCTAATGACTTTTAATAAAACAACTTTTAAAGTATCTTGATCTAGGTTATCCATTTTTGCTCTTTTTAAGTTATAGTGGAATATTTCAATTAAATCCTCCAAATTTTAATCCTCTCTTTGCATCATTTTAAACACTTCATCTTTGTGATTGATAGGCACGCAATAATCCAAATACCTGTCCAAAAATACTTTCTTCATGTCATTCCATGTTCTAATAGATTGAGTGACCAATCCCACAAACCATTTTAAAGCATCTCCTTTGAATGTTGAAGGAATCAATTTGAGTTTCTGAGAGTCTTGTAAATAATCCTCAGTTCTGCACAAGACTTCAAATTCAAATAAAAAGGTTTCAGGATCTTCACTTTTTAATCCATGAAAATTTGGCAGGACAGAAGGTGAGATATTTTTCATTGTGGCATCTATTTCTTCATCAACTATAGGGAATCGAAAAGAATTATCAGTTTCCCTATTTCCTCTACCTCCTCCATTATTTCATCTACCTCCTCTTCCTCCTCCAAATAGTGAAAATTCTCCATCCTCTCATTCTTCTTCTCTTCCTACCATTATAGTTTATTTATAGTTAATATAAGATTCAACCTGCAAGGTCAATTTCTCTTCCTTGGGTTCCTCTATCAATTTTATATGGAAGAAAGGTTCTACTTCTCCCTTTCCACCAGGTATTCTTAATTCTTCAACTAAAATATATTTCCCCGTAGAGGTGAAAGAGGCTACTCTTTGTGTTGGAGATCCAATATTTTCTTCCTCTAGGAATATCTCAGTAGATGATGTAGGAGATCCTCTTGATTGGATTTCTGACCTTAGAAATTTAGGAGGTCTATGGCTAGGAATATTAGTTTGAGATGGAGGTGTGTCTCTTCTTAGCCTTGGTGGAGTAAGTGGTGTTGTCAGAATTAAACTCCTGGCTCTAGCTATGAATCTACCCATAGAGTCTCTTTCTCTATGCATATCATTTTTTTTTGATGTAACAGATGAAGTTACCTCCTTACACTTCCCCATAAATGACACAAAAATGTTTAGTCAATTTAGTGTCCTAAATTTCTTGCATAATTTATCAATTGAGGTTTGTAAACTGATGAAGTGTGATGCACTATATGTGCTTAGTAACCTTTCTCTTACTTCGTTGTTTTGTATTTTATGTTTGTTTTGGGGGTTTCTATTCTTTGATGCCCAAGAATGTACAACCTGAAACTATGAGAAAATTTAAGTGGATCTAATGAATTTTAAATGAAAGAAAAGGTTCCTAAGTTAATATAATTTCATAAAAATGGACCAAGAACCGTTGGCTAGTTAGAACCTAATAAGAAAGCAGAGCATCTATCTTATCTTATCATTATTCCTAATCCATGGATCGAACTCTTAAAACCAAGAGTGATATTGATGCAGAAGGTAACTCAGTAATTGAATTCATTTAAACATTCAACCATTAAATTTTGGAATATTATTAAATCAATCTCCTTGAAATGATTTTTTGGAATATCAATGATGCAACTAAGTAAGGACCTGAAAGCAAAAAAAAAGGTAAAAGCATGTAAAACTAACAATGTACCGAGTAAATGCAATTACTGTGTGAATTAGATATTTAACCATTTAAGTTAGGATTATTATCATTTTGAAATGGGTTTTTAAAACATCCATTACATAGTTAATTGACAATTTTGTTCTAAGAAAAGGAATGACAAAATAGTAAGAAAAATAAGCAACTGTGTATTCTTATTACTTCAATCTTAATTTGGTTTGGAAACAAAGTCATATTTTCCACGAAATATCTTAGAAGAACAAGGTTGCACAGTTCTGATTTTATCCTTACACTATTGGTTAAAAACTGAAATGAAAAATCATTCTAAATTAGAAAACAAAGTTGTTGAAAACAGGAATAATAGAAATTAAACTAAAAACAACAAATGAAAAACCTCCTTCAATGTAGGGGCCCTCTGAAACTGATGTGGCTGGAATTCTAGCTAGTTAAGGATGCACTTTAAGCCATCATTGACAACACGCAGTATGTATTATGAACAAAATGAAGTCTGGATACAGAGTATCAACAAAAACCCTGAACTTAACGTAATTCCTTCTAAATTCTAAATACTTCTCGGTTCCATGCAACCAATATTTATAGGAAAATAACATAATTGTTTATGAGAAAAAATTGCTACAGGTGGCTTAATTCAAATTGTAATCAGACTGTTTAAACTTCTGATCAGATATAGGTGGCTAATTCAAATTAAATCTTCAATACAAGAGTTAGACTCTTGATTAGCTACGAAAGAGCAAATCAAGAGTCCTACTGCTTCTAAATAATGTATTTTCACTCGATCTTTGACCATGACCTTAGGCTTGCTTTTCTATCAATCTGAGCTGAGTGAATAGTATAGAATCCATGTGGAGATGATTCTTGAAATGCCCATGTGGCCTAGTTCTTCATTTGACACCTGGAACCTGCCAAACCATGAGAGTAGCTACAAAATTCATAGTTAGTTGCAGAATAGGCAGTGTTCTATAGCTAATTTGCAAAAATCTATTCAAATAGAAAGAACATGAAAATATAATATGATGATAATTTTAATACTTTACCTAAGATAAAACTTAGCATTTATCATTGATTTGGTCTGTAGTCTTATGAGAAAATGAGAGAAAAAGGTGAGAACAAAATGGCAAGGAGAGGGTAATTCTGAGGTTCAACAGATACAAGGGCCTTGCCATAGGAAATCAAATTTACCATGCTTACCCTTTTCTTCTCTTCTAGAATCCCATTTGAGTACTTTTTCACCTATGTAAAAATCAATAGCTTTAGTTTTCTTGTCAAAAGTGCTTTTGATTTTATCTTGGATCACTTGGGATTTGACATAGACTTCTTCCCTGGTTTGTTGCAAATGTATTGTTTGATTTATCCTCCTTTGGATATCATTGGATTCTACATGTAGTTCTTGAATCATTTTCTTCACTAGTACATTTTAAGAGGATGGGAAAACAACATCCATTCCATATACTAGTCGACAAGGAGATGTACCAATGCACTTTTTTGTAGTGAGTCTATCTGCCCATAATGCATTACACAACTTTTTGTTCCAGGTCTTCTTATTATCTTATAATATTTTTTTGATGATGTTAACAAGGATTTTTTTTTAGGATTATGCAATTCCATTACCTTGAGGGTAATAGGCAGTGGAATGGCCAAGGGTATTTTGATATCTATTACAAAAGTCTACCATCTTCTTAGATTTGAATGGAACAACATTACCAGTGATGAGTTTTTGTCGGAATCCAAATATTGAAAGGATATTGTTTTCAAGGAATGAGATTGATGACAGAATCAGTGGCTTGTCTAGAGGGATGGCTTCTATCCATTTAGTAATGTAATCAATTGCTATCAAAATACATTTATGTTGGGCTGAGGAGGATGGGTGAATTTCACCAATGAATTCTAGACCGCATTGCTAAAATGGAATTTTTGTGGAGATGTGTTTGAGGGGTAATGGTAAGAGTTTCTTAATGCCTTCAAATATTTGGCATTCGTGAGAGGAAGTCACATATCTTCTGACATCTGCAAAAAGAGTGGGCCAGTAAAAACTTGCCCTTAAAATCTTATTAGCAGTTGTTTTCCAGTATAGGTGTCCTCCACAATCTCCTGCATGAAATTCTTGGATGACTTTTTCAGCTTCATCTTTTAATAAAAAAATTTAAAAAATGCCACCATTATCTTTCCAAATAAAGAATTGTCTATGATACAATATTCATTGATTTCATTTTCAAGAATCTAACTTTAGTTCTAGATAAACTAGGAGGAACTTGTAAATTTATTAAAACAAATATGATATATGTATACCAAGGTGAATATAAAAAAGCTTCATTGATCTGTGAAGTCATCATCTGTTCCTGATCATCTATAGTAGCAATGTAATTTATGTCTAAGGCTCAACAGTTCGATTTATCCATGAGTTTGGCTAAACCTTGGCCTTTAATCAACATTGTATGCTTGATCTCAATGTCATATTCTAATATGGTGGCAATCCATTTGCCTCTTTTTCCATCAGGCCCATTGTGAGTTAGAATGCCCTTTACAACTGAGTTTGGAACATATGCTATTATGTGAGAGTATAAAACATATAATCTGAAATCCTTTATGGCTTTCACTAAAACAAGAGCTTGTTTTTCCATTATATTATACTTTATTGTAGCATTCCTCAAATCTTTACTAAAGAAAGCAATGGATTTTTCATAACTCTCATCATTCTTTTGCAACAAGACTATTGCAATACTCTGTTATGAAGGAAATGAAAAAATTATGAAGTCTTTGTTGAAATTAGGACTTATGAGGATAGGTGTTTTAGTAAGAGCTTCTTTGATTGTTCCAAAAGACTACTTAGCCTCTATTATCCACTTAATTTTTGAATCCTTTTTCAACATGTTATTCAAATATCTAATTAGTTCTACTAAGTTACAAATGAATCTTCTAAGAAAAAATATTTTACCTAAAAACGATTGCAACTCTTTGATGTTCCTAGGATTACTAATGTTTAGGATTGCCTCTATTATTGTTGGATCTATTATAATGTCCTATTTTGAAATTACGTGTCCTAAGAGTTTACCTTTTTCTAGCCCGAAGAGTGTCTTTTTGGGATTCAAAGAAATGCCACAATTTCTACATTTAAAAAAAAAATCTTCTCAAATGATCTAGATGTTCATTATTTGATTTAGAAAACACTGTGATATCATCTTGGTAAACAACTAAAAAGTCATGGATTTCTTTTGCAAAAGATATGTCCATTTCTCTTTGGAATGTTGCTCCAGCAGTCATCAATCCAAAGGGCATTTCAAATACATGAAAGTACCCCAAGGAGGGGTGAATGCAGTCTTTGCTTGATCTTCCAGTTGGACTAGGATTTGATTGTATCTAGAGAATCCACTGAGTAATGAAATTTTGGATGACCCAACTACCATTTGGAGAATGTGGTCCATTTTAGGGAGGGGATAGTTATCCTTCAATGATACCTTGTTCAAGTATTTGAAATCAACACAAAATCTGATTTCTCCTGTTTTCTTTTTAGTGGTGACTAAATTAGAGACCCAATCTGAATATCCAATTGGTGCTACGATTTGTGCCTCATACATCCTTTTTACTTATTTTTCTACCAATGGCATAAGAATGAGATTAATCCTCCAAATATTTTGTTTGAAGGGTTTCTGAACTTCTTTGACTGGTATTTTATGTTGAATAATGCTGGTGTCATAAGACTTGAGGTCTTCATAACTCCAGGCAAAGACATCTTGAAATTCTTTAAACAGACTTATGTATTCAACTCTTCAACTAGAGGTAATGCTTTGGATAATTTAATGAGATTATGTTTTTCTTCTATTCCTATGTTACATTCTTCTATGTTTGATCTTAAAGGCTCCATTTTTGGGTTTCTAGCTACATCATTTGAATCAAAAAAATATTCTAATGGGACTAATCCCTTAGGAAAAAAGTTATTTTTAAGGTTTAAAATCTCATAATCATCACTAATTATTTCTTCTATTTCTCCTTTTTCTAAGTTATCTATTTCTACTTTAGTGAATTTAGTGGGTTTATTTACATCTAAAACATTTATATCTATATCTCTATTTATGATGTCATCTACTGTACAATCAGTATCTATGTTACAGTTCTGGAATTCTCCCTCAGAATTCATAAAATTATAGATTTGAGAATCTTGTGAAAAATTTTGCCAATATTTCAAATTAGGTATAACAAGCATGCTTCTTACCTCTGCAATTCACTGGTGATTGGGCTGCAAGGTAATCTGCAAGTGCTAGAAGAAGTGGCCAGACTGTGATATTGCATGTTCTATTTCCTAAGAATAGCAACGAAATCAATTTTAGAAAAGTTCCTTAATCAGATCTAGAACAATTTCTTTGTATTGGCTAAGTCTACGATTATTCACATAATACTCTCCTTTAATTTGTTTTATGATTAATTCCAAGTCTCCCATGATAGAAAATCTCTTGGCTCCAAGGTTTCTTACAATTTGCAATCCTAAGATCAAAGCTTCATACTCTGCAATTTTATTTGTGCATTTAAAGTTTAATCTAAAGGCATGACCTTTAGAATGATTATTTTCCATGTTATGAATTCGAACTCCTACAGCTGCTCCTAATCTCTTCACTGAACCATCAAAGTCTAGGTGCCACCTAGATTCATGAAATATATTATCACTATTAGGTTCTTTATGTTGTTGTTTTACAATTATGTTATTGTCTTTTCTGTGTCTGATTTACATAAAATGAAAGAATCCATACAACAATATAGAGAATAAATAGGATAGTTGTGTGGTTTATCTGTACGACTAACCATGTATTTCATTAAGGTTTCTGCATAAAGATTTCTTGGCTAACCAAATACTGAAATTGTGGCATAAGACATGTCTAATTGTAGAGATCCCTGCAATTTTTCTCCCCATGAGTGAGATAATAGCATTCCATACTTTGGAGGGATATTAGGAACTACAATATCCATGACATTACTCTTACCTCGGTATTGAACGATAGTGACACACAAGTATTTTATTAGGCCCAAGCATTTAATTTACAAGAATCAAAAGAGAAAAGATCTTTGTATGGTCTGGTTATATCTAAATCCAATGTTTCCATGATTGCTTTAGGCATTAAATTGTGAGATGCTCCTGAATCTAACATAACATTGTGAAATATTTGATCATGAATAGTCAAGCTAATGTAGAATGGAGGAACACCACTTTGTTCATGTTTGTCATTTACCTCAGGACCAAATATTAACTCTGGTTGGTCATAATTTAGATTAATACCCTCTTCTCCTTTATATGTACTCAATGTTTAAGTGATTTGGGCTTTGTAGAAATAACTTTTTACCAATTCTGTTAAAAGAACTGATATTTCCAATTTGGCTATTTCAGTTTGGATATTAAATGGAGTCTATGTTTTGCCTAACTGAATTATTTCCTCTTTGGAAATTGGAGTGTGTGTAGTCTTTTCTTTGTTATCTTCAGTTGGTAATTCAGTTTTTGTTTGGGTATCCACTATTTTAATATTTTCAATTTTTTGATTTGGAATAGTTTGGGAAGCAGTTGAAATCTGAATAGCATTTGAAGCTTAAGTATCAGTTGATTTTTGAACATATTTTGAAGTTTTAAGAGTATCTGATTTTTCAATATCAGTGGAAGTTTTAACAACAGTATCTGTAATGTCTACAATTTTCGGACTCGCTGCAATCTTTGGAGTGATATTTTCTTGGGTTTCTCTAGAGAGAATTTGTAGCACTTTCATTGTAGGAGCTCCCACTATTTTCTTAGTCTGTGTTTGGACAGTTTTATTAGTAGGGGCTTCTGTGTTTTTCTTACCCCTAAGGTTATATTTATTATGAACTTAATTAATGGCAAATTGATAACCTTGCTTATAATCAAAGGAATCTCTAGATTCCAACTGTAATTATTGTAACATGCATAATTCATGTTCTTCTTGGGTAAGAAGAATAGTATTACCATCATTTATTCCCATTAAGTTAATTTGAGTGTCTTCATCTTCTTCATTTTGGTGAAAACTTTCAAAATAGTTTTCTTGGAAGGGTGGTTTGATCTTTTGATCAAGTTGCCCTTCTCTAGATTTACCAGTATTGGGATTCTTCCTAAAGTTTGGATTTCTTATTTGAGGACCTTGTTGTTGATTATCCCATTGTGGTCTTCTTTCCATAATTTCTAATATATCCACTAAATTTTCTAAACTTTTAGCCAAAGTATCTATCTTAACATCTGACGTGGATGGTTCTTCGTTAATGATAACTCTCCTCTCATTCCTCATTCTACCTCTTTTAGCCAATAAGTTAGCTTCTACACTAACTGCATCACTCTACATCTGTTCTAAAGTTGGAGGGTTTCTTTCTCTCAATTGGTAAGACATATCAGTATCAAAACCATTAGGAAATTTGATTATTGCCAAGTCTGGTGGAGGTTTGATATTTGCAAGGATTGCATTATA
>APFE031128844.1:64822-125808 GCA_000404065.3 Pinus taeda
AAAAACATTTAAAGTTTAAAAAAATATGTATTTTTTATTAAAAAAATTTATTAAGTTTATGAGAGATTTTTCAGTGTAAATCACATGATATTATATTTGTCGATGTGTTTTGAACCAACTAGTGTAGTTCATCGACGATGAACCACACTAGTTGGTTCGAAACGCGTCGACAAATGAAATATCATGTGATTTACGCCGAAAAATCTCTCATAAATTTGATATGGATCACAGAAGCCTTAATTCAACAAAATTATTAAGCCTAGCTGTTTTATTTAACAACAAAAAAAATTTAAATTTTAAAATTTAAAACTTTTTTTTAAAACAATTTTTTTTGTTTAAAAAAAAAAAAAAAAAAAACTTATTTTTTATTTAAGAAAACAAATAACAATTTTTTTATTAAAAAAAAAAAAAATCAAATTACTTTTTTAAACATTTTTTTATAAAATAAAAAATATTTTACCCCGCATCCCATGACAAGGTAGCTGAGTAAATTAAGATCTTTTAGGCTAGATGGGGAAGTGGTTTTTCAATTGGGGTCAAGGAGGATTTTTTAAGGATTCCTCAAACTGGATAATGTGGGAAATGAAAGAGGTCAATCGAAACTAGGGAGCAATGAAGAATTCCTTACTCTGGATATCAGGAGAAAACATCAAAATAGATAGTTATTCAAGACAAAGTGTACTTAAACAAATTACGTAGTAACATTCTAGTTATTTCATTCAAATTGGAAAACATGTAAGTATGTGAAATACTTAAGAAAATAACAATTTAACAAATGAAAGATACCTAACTAAAGTGCCCCAACACATGAATCCTATAATGCAATGCCTTAATTACTCAGTGCAGACTGCTGACTTGAAAATGTTACAATAAACCCTCAGGTTTTAGATCAATACAATTATAGAAACGCTTAGCAATCCACCCCTAATACTTCAAATTATGAAGTATTTATACGAAAAACTATTACAAAATATCCTAAACTGTTTTAGGCATTATTCAAGGAAAAATAAATATCTTCATGCAAGAAGATAGAGATAGATATGTAACGGATGCAACTTGTCCCTGTTTTATTGTTTGTTGTTGGCTTTTCTTTGATATTATGCTGATTTTTCTCTCTCGATGTTTGCTTTCTCACTGACTGTCTCTTATACTACCTTTTACAGATACTCCTTCATCTTTAAACTTTGTTACTCTTTACTATTTTACCTTGACTGCTCTTGACTGCCTTGTTTTACCTTTCATCTTCATAGTAAATCATTCAACTTTTCCAAATATTCTGCATCTAGTAATTTAATATTTACTATTCTACTGTAGATTTCATTAGTTTTTGTGTATTTTGCAAAAGTAGGCTTGTTTATAAATAGATGTTGTACCTCATGTTGGAGGTAAAAGAGGTTTTCAAAAGTCTAATAAAGTACTTTTCCTGTAGGAATCCCTTTCATGGAGGAATTGTTGGCTTGTTCCTTTGCCACTTCTCTAATTTTCTTATCATAGTCTTCATGTGGCATCAACCTGTCATTAATCACCAATGGATTAGGTAGACCTTTCTGCCTTAAAGCATCAAATTTCACCATAAACCTAGCTATTGCTAGCTCCATTGTTTGGAATTTCTCCTCAACTTGTGTCATGAGGTTCCTCTTGGTGATTACCTTCTGTACCTCTAGTATGGTCTCAGTTCTATCAGCTATTCCAAGCTCCTGCAATTCATAGTTTTTTTTTGTGTGAAGGAACTAGATTATTCTAGAGGCTTCTTTTGGCTTATTCCCAAGTTCAGCTCTTACCCTTTGAATTGCCTCACCAACCTCTTTTACCAAATCATTTTGCTCAAATACCACCTGTATAGAAGGTCAAATATCATTAACAGACTTAATGATATTGGCCCATAGTTGTTGCTTTGCTTGGGCAAGTGGTTCTTTCAATGTTAATTCTTTCTCTAACTTCTGTATTCTCTTAGTCAATCTCTTTGACTTATGCATTTCTTTTTTATGCATTATTTGTGCCAAATTATTTTCATCCTCTAGACCTTTTATTTGTTCCTTAAGTCTATTTATTTCATTGGTTTGGATGGACATATCCTGCATAGCCTTGATTAATTTACCTGCTTCATCGCTAGGATGAGTTGCTACTATTGTTGAACCTGTTGCTGATGTAGTTGTTGATGCAATGGGAAGTGTTGTGGCTACTGGAGCTATTGTGGTAACTGAAGCTGCCAAAGTAGAAGGAACTATTGTACTATCTGTAGTAATAGTAGTGACAGTAACTGCTTCCATGTTGGCATGTTTCTGTTGCAAATAATACTGAGAGGGGGGGTGAATCAATATTTGTAAATCAATAACATTCTCATTTCCATAATCAAATTTATATACGCTACTTCAGTAAAGGGAACTCACATCTGCACACAATTGTTCTTAAGGCAACCATCGTATATCGAGTGAACTTATGATTTATTTAATTCATCATATGTTGATCTTTAATCTATGCAATAGTACTTTATTAAACATTAAAAGGTAATCATGAGCAGTTAATAATAGAATGAACCATCACACAAAAGAAACACACATGAACACCAAAATTTGAGGTGGAAACCCAATGTGCGTGACAACCACATGTTATTGTCATCTCTGTCTTCTTTTGATAATAAGAAAATATGTTTACCACACTATACTAGTGCAAACTCGTACCAACATGTAGGCTTCTACCTGCAGAAGACTACAACCTTCTCTCGTTCTCTAGCTTCTATTGGAAGGGAGCTACAACCCCCTAGCTCTTGTACTAGCTGACATGTTTACTAGCACATAGGCACTGACCTACAGAAGGCTCCAACCTTCTTTCTTCCTACAGGGACCACCTTTCTTAAATTTTCAAACTAGATACTCCTCGAACAAAACACCATAATCTAAAGGCCACGTTCCATCCAATTTTCATATTAGACCCATCAATAACATTGAAGCTCAAAATCAATCACCACTACAATAAAACTATCAAATATATCTGCATCAACCAACCACTGAAATTCAAACATTAGAACTAAATCAATCAATAACTTTGACAACCCATCATAACTGTAGCAAATCACAATCAATCAATCTGATCATTTAGAATACTGTCACTAGAATACAGTCACTAGAACCCATAGTAGAACCCAGAACTCTGCAACAGCAAACAAAAACAACTGAAACATACTTCATAAGGTATACACTACTTCCCTATGTTGAACTAGCATGCATACACACTTTTATCAAGGCCAACCAGTGTACACATCTGTAAATATTAATTCATAATTTTTGAGTTATTCCAAACTTCAGTTATACCTAGATCATAACATTTACATAATAACACATGCTTCAGTATTCATATCTAAATTATACATGATCAAAACCACATAATGATAATTCATTTCAAGCGTTAAGATCCTGATCCATCATTAGATCTTATCCCTCATCAACCGCGTAGGTTCATCCTTGGTTTAGATCAAGAAAAGCACCATAAGCCAATAACCTGCACACTACATCTCACACTTCATCAGATATTCGATACTTGCACACCTAGCCTAATGATCTTCTCCTCCTTTTATAGTTTCAAGCCTTTCTCAATACCATGGACCAAAACCACTTAGGACCAATACCTTGGACCAAATACCTAGGGTCAATACCTCGGACCAAATACCTTGGACCAATACCATGGATCAAAATACCATTGACCAAATATGTTGGACTAAAAACTTAGTTTTCCAAGGTATACACACTTTTCCTTCTATGAAAGTGAGCGTGTACGTATACGCTACTTGTGCTTAGTGAACCTGTGTGTATCCGTAGCTTGGTCAAGGTGAACCTGTGTATACCTCTCTTTCTTCATTCTTTGTAGTTTTATCTATAATTCTTTGCTATTTTCATGTTGCACCATGATCTTTCATGTGAGAGATTTGTCATTGTACCTTACTTCTGAACTGATTCCTGCATTTTGTCACATCTATAAACACAATTGCCATGAATTCTGTCACATATGATATCTCTTCTGTAGGTTCATCTAGTTACCATATGCGAGTGAGTTGTTCTGCTACAAGTAGGTTGCCATCAAGTACAACACATGCATCATAATGCCAACAATCTCCCCCTTTGGACTTGATGGCAACCATGTTGGTGTTGATTACTGCAAGCTATGGAAATTGTTAGAGATAAAAAGCAACACCAAAATACTCTCTCCCTTTGACATTAAGGGAAAATGGGTGACCAAAAAAAAGACTTTCATATTTGAACAACTGGAGATAAACATTGATCATGCTCCCCCTAAGCACATGCTAAATTTTCTGATTAAACTTCCCCTTTGTACATGCTGATATGCACTATATCATCCATGCTCCCCCCTGAGCACATGTAGAGTCTGCAAGAAATATTTTCTAAAAGAATAACATGACTCTATGACTCAACTATGTGAGGATGACCTTCCTATCACCAATGACTCATACATACATCCATCTCCCAACCAAGTGGTGATATATCAAATTTGACTCATCCACCTAACCAAGTTGGGACATACCAATTGTTTATGCATGACAGAAACACGAAATATTGCATCATCCATCCCATGTAAAGTGGGGATACAAATTACATCATATGATCAAAAAGGGGCTCATCAAAAGACTACAACAGATAGAGACAAATTATATCATTGTGGATCTTGATATGACTGAATGATATACATGACATTTATAACAGAGACCAAATATCTGAACAAGATCATGATTGTCATTAGCAACTGTCATACACCCTATATGATCTGCTCCATAAGCATCTATCAACAGCATCCAAACCAGCAACTTGTATATGTCCATCATTAGTTCCCAAGATATGATAGTGTAAATATCATCAACCTGTGAGAAAGTATGTCTGCATATAGATATCAACTCATCCTCTTGATCTCATCAAGATCAACTTGCTTCGTTTCCTTAGTAGAAAGAGCCTTATCATAACCTTCTATGAATCAACTTAGCATATGTCATACAAAATCATTCACATCATATCATATGTGAAAAACACCATAATCATCACATCATCATTAAGAACTATATGATATTTCACAAGAACCCTTAATATATCAACCATATATCATCACTAGGGAATATCCCACATATGACAAGAATCAACCATGATAATCAACATATGTGAGTATCAACTCGTCATCATTATGTGTCTAAGTAAGCCATGTCTTCGAATATTCATGTCTTCAATGCGACCTACAACAACACCATTCTCTTGGCCAACCATCAATATTTATTTATATGCAACTTAAGTAATCATATTGTATATCCATCAAAGAGATAACAATATGTATCTAGAAAACCATGAGCTCATGGTCATTTGTCAAGATTTCCTGATATCATCAATAGCAACAATCCTTAACCATGTGAGAGCCAAGAACTATAGGAATCATGCATCATAACTGCACCATACGATCTTTATGCATCTTTTAAGGCATGATGACAACAACATAAAAGAAATGAGTGGTTCATCATCAAATAATGAAGTTGTGTACTCAAGCTTTGTACTTTTCCTTGTCCTTATGAAGATCACTATCTAAGAAACATATATCTACTATATGCATCATCAAAGAGTCATCCACAATCATCCATAAATCTGATCTAAATACCAACTATGTGACCCCAAGTATCATATGAGATTTTATCATGCGAAACTCATAATCGTAACATAGCAAGATGTATTATTTATCCATATAAGCATCATCATCATTGATTAGGTACCAAAGACTTCTAAACATAATGCCAACAATTCTTTATTAGAAGCATAGCATGTTCTCCCCCTGAACATGTTCCACTTGTTCATTGTCAGATCTAATCATTGCATATATCATTAAGAAGTATCTAGGCATCATCATCAATCAAATATACATCAAGTTATCAAAAACTTGCGAGGATCAACAACACTTCTAAATAACATCCACAAACTATAATCATCTATCATCACGACAGAAAAGATAACTAATAATTGTTTGAATCACATCAAATAAGTTTTTCTAAGTCTGCCCACTGCATTTTCTCAAACTAGATATGCGTGACTATGCAGCTTTGAACTCGTGTATATATGCAACTTGTCTTCACAAAACTTGCATATGAGATTGAAGTTTCACACTTTCAGCTCCCCTTGAATCTGTTATGTATGTACACTGTGCCATGCCACATTTTTCTGACTTTACTCCCGTCTTCTTCCATATCTTCGAGTGTGATGATGTTTTCTCCTTTTGGTATGGTGCCCACAATTTTCTCTTACATTCCTATGCTATATGTCCAAACTTGTTACATGCATAACATTTTACACGTTTCATATTTCTTCTATAGTAGTCAATGGCTTTGTGACCAAACATATTGCAAGAAAAAAAATATCCCACAAAGTATCTGGAAGTTGATGATCTTTCTGTGTGATGGTATTTAACCATTCTGCTTCCACATCTTGCTGCAACATGTCTAAGATCATGACATATAAAAAATTCAACATTATTCATTTGAGGAAATAACTGATTATCACTTCCACATTTAGGAGTAAAATATTTTCTTTGAAATTTTTCTTTCCTTAGTTGTTGATGGGGTTGACCTCTAATATTCTTGTTGAGCATTTCAGGTTTTGTATTAGAGTTCCTTGTCTTAGCTTGTGAGCTAGATTCACCTTCAATAGATTCATGGAAACCAAGACTAGATTTGATGGCAGAAGACCTTTCACTACTAAGAATATCATCCAAAATCTTAGTACTATCTTCAAATCATAAAATCTTATCCTTTTCTTCTAATTTACCTTTTAGTATATTTACCTCAACCTAATATTGCTCTTCCTTTTCAAGATACTGCTTCTTCATGATTTCTTCAACTTTTCTTCCTTCTTCCTCTTGTTGCCTTAATTCAAGAACTTTGTTTTGTTGTTCTTCAAGAGCTTGGAGTAGTTCTTTATTCTTCTCATTTGATTTCTCAAGATCTCCTTTTAGAGAGAGGATTTTAGCTTCAAGACCTTCATAGTAACTGGATGTATCTTTAAGTTTCTTGATTATTGTGTTCCTTTTATTTACTTCATTTCTTAATGATGTCACCTCATCCTGTAGCTCTTGACATTGATCTTCCTTTTCCTTGTACTACTTCCTTAATTTGTTTCCTTCCTCTTTTAGTTTGGTAGCTTCTTCTTTGAAGGCACACTCCCCTTTATCCAATAGATCTTTTTGATCTCAAATTTTGTTTATGGGCCTTTTAAATTATGCCTATATTTGATATCTTTCTCTTTCACCCATAAGAGAAAATTCAGTTGTTTCATTGTCACTTTCATCATCTTCAAATGGACAGCGAAATGTATCACCAGAGGATAATAAATTCATACCTGATGATTCTTTTGCTTGTTCTTCTTCATCATGAGGTGATTCTGAATCTGAATAGTTGCTTCCACATAATCCCTAATCGACTCTCCCACTGTAATAGTTCCTTTGAGATGCCTTCTTCTTTTGAGCTGCTTTCTTCTATAGCTTCTTTCCCATTGTTTCTACGAATCTCCTTCAAGCAATCAAGCTTTTGCCAAAGGACCTGCTCTGATACCAATTGTTGGAAATAATACTGAGAGGGGGGGGGGTGATTAGTATTTGTAAATCAATAACTTTTTCATTTCCATAATCAGATTTATATCCACTACTTCAGTAAAGGGAAATCGCGTGTGCACACAATTGTTCTTAAGGAAACCAACATATATCTAGTGAACTTATGATTCAGTTAATTCATCATATGTTGATCTTTAATATGTACATCAATACTTTATTAAACATTAAACAGTAGTCATGAGCAGTTAATAATAGAAAGAACCATCACACAAAATCAACACACATGAACACCAAAATTTAAGGTGGAAACCCAATGCGGGTGAAAACCACCTGCTATTGTCCTCTCTATCTTCTTTTAATAATAAGAAAATATGTTTACAACATTGTACTGGTGCAAACTCATACCAGTACGTAGGCTTCTATCTGTAGAAGGATACAACCTTCTCTCGTTCTCCAGCTTCTACTAGAAAGGAGCTACAACCCCTAGCTCTTGTACTAGTTGATATGTTTACTAGTACGTAGGCACTGACCTACAGAAGGCTACAACCTTCTTTCATCTACCAGGGACCATGTTTCATAAATTTTCAGACTGGATACTCCTCGAACACAACACCATAATCTGAATGCCACGTTTCATCCAATTTTCATATTGGACCCATCAACAACATTGAATCTCAAAATCAATCACCACTGCAATACAACTATCAATTACATCTGCATCAACCAATCACTGAAACTCAAACATCACAACTGAATCAACCAATCACTTTGACAACCCGTCATCACTGTAGCAAATTAGAATCAATCAATCTGATCTTTCATAATACTGTCACCAAAATACAGTGACTAGAATATAGTCAGCAGAACCCAGAACTCTACAACAGCAAACAAAAACAATTGATACATACTTCATAAGGTATACACTACTTACCTGTGTCAAACCATCGTATATACGCACTTTTATCAAGGCGAACCAACTTACACATCTGTAAATATTAATTCATAATTTTGCAACTATTCTGGACTTCAGTTATACCCAGATCATAACATTTACAGAATAACGCGTGCGTCAGTATTTGGATCTAGATTATACATGATCAAAACCACATAATGATAATTCATTTCAAGCCTTAAGATCCTGATCCATCATTATATCTTATCCGTCATCAACTGGTAAGGTTCATCCTTGGCTCAGATCAAGCAAAGCACCATAAGTCGATAACTTGCATACTAGATCTCACACTTCATCAGATATTCAATACTTGTAGACCTAGCCTAATGATGTTCTCCTCCTTTTATAGTTTTAGTCCTTTCTCAATACCTTAGACCAAATACCTTGGACCAATACCATGGATCAAAATACCATGTGCCAAATACCTCAGACCAAAAATTTAGTTTTCCAAGGCATACAGGCTTTTCCTTCTATGAAAGTGCATGTGTACGTATACACTACTTGTGCTCAATGAACCTGCGTCTATCCACAGCTTGGTCAAGGTGAACCTACATATACCTCTCTTTCTTCATTCTTTGTAGTCTGATCTATAATTCTTTGTTGTTTTCTTGTTGCACCGTGATCTTTCATCTGAGGGAGTTGCCATTGTACCTTACTTATGAACTGATTCCTACATTTTGTCACATCTGTAAACACAACTACCATGCATTCTGTCACATCTTATATCTCTTCTGTAGATTCATCTAGTTACCATATGCAAGTGAGTTTTTCTGCTACAAGTAGGTTGTGATCAAGTGCAACACATGCATCATAATCCCAACAATTTCTCCTGCACTAACTTATCCATCTCATTTTCCATTTCTTTTAATTGAGCATTTAACTAAAGAATTAGGTCCATCATCTCATCTTTTTGGCTTTAATTCTCTAGAACTTCCTTGGTCTGTGGATTTTCAGAAGGAGGTAATTTTATTTGCTTCTTCAATGCAGCAATGATTTCATTCTTCCTTTTTACGAGCTTCTATGTTGCCTTGATGTCATTTGCATTATAACCAATCTCAATAACCAAGTCTTCTAGCGATTTAATTCTTTTATCCTTTGCTTGTGAAGATGCCTTCTCTAGTTTAAATTGTGCTGCGATATTCTCTATAGAATTTTGATGTTTTTGTACACTCATATGTTTGGTTTTCATAGTCGAGTATATCATTTCTCCTGCTTGCTTATGAAACTCAATTTGATCTATAGGATGAACATTCTTGACTAAAACTTCAAATTCTGTCTTTTTGTAATCTGTTGATGACGTAGGATGTTGTACTGTGGGCTACAAAAAGGTCATCTACATTTTCCCTATTTTAAGGTCAAAAGCTAAAAGTAACCTATTTTGATCACTAGGAGTCTGTTTGAAATATTGGGCACAGATTTCATCTTTCAATCCTTCATTTCTTAGCTTGATTTCTTTATATTTCTCCTTTATGTATTTTTCTTTATTCACTAGTTTGCTTGATGAAGAGACTTCAATACTATGCTACTTTTGAATAATCTAAGTATTAGAGGTTGAAGGCTGATGAGTTTCCTCTAAAAATGTTGGAGATGTATTCTCTTTAACCATTGTGTCAGTATCAATGATTTCAACTGTCTCACCTATCTCTTCTTGCTCGTTTACAAGATTTAGCTTGGGCTTCTTCCTGTACATAATTTCAAATTTATCAACTGTTATATATTTTTTGAGCAAGAACCTTCTTTCCTAGTTCTTTTTTCATTTCTATCCTGTAGGGCTGGAGTATGTAGAATGGAACTAGCATCCATCTATTTCTCCATATCCATTAAGGCATTTCCTAACCACTCTATTTGGTTGGCATATTTTTCAATTTCTAGCTTGGACTCATGCATAAAAGGGCTCAATTTAAATTTGAGTCTCAGTTTGTTTATGACACCCAAAGGATCATACTGCCATTTAAAACTATCATCGAACTTCACCTCTTGTAAACATTTCTCTACTTCCTCTCCTTCCTCCCTATTATTGCAGATAAAAGGACCAAGCTGGTTTATTGTTGTAAACTTTGTTTTCTTCCTAGTTGATAGAAAATTCACATCATCTGAGTTCATGATCTGCCTGATATACTCTAATGCAAATATCCTCATGGGGAGATATTTGCACAGCTTATATGGAGTGAGGTTACATCCATACACCCTTAGTTTAGTGTGGTTCTAGTATAAATACCAGTCCACTATTCTACTGTGTTGTACAACTGTAAAACTTTCTTTATCTTGTCACTAATCTTGGGTTGATTGTTATTTCTTAGCATGTTAACCACTTGGTGAACAAAGGAATCAATGAAATCTTTGTAGCTAAAATCAGTGGAATATTTTTGGATTAAGGGTGTCCAAAAGATAACAAATCTAGGATTTCCTTAGGTCCATCTTTTGAATGTTAACTAGAAACCTATCTGATTGGAAATATAGGAAAATATGGAACAATACTGAAGAGTATTTGAATACTCTTTCATCTGGAAATCTAATCAATTAATCATGGATTCTGTCTGCTAAGAACTAGGCAAAATTGATACTTGTAGCTAGAGGCTTGTTTGGGAAAAAAATATAAAGGAAACCAAGTATAGGCTCATCTACATGTTCACCAGTGGTATATACAAGAATACAAGATAGCATGGTTACAATCTTCCTGGCCCTCTCAGGGACTATCTGTAGGAATATGAGCCTCTTCTAGGATGAAAGTCTGAAAATTTTGAGATCTCTTGGGAAGGTCCAGCTTTAAGTATAGATCAAGTAGGTTTTAAATAGACAATGGGGTTTCATTAGGCTTTGGTTGGATGTGCAATATTTCATTTATTGACTCTGCAGTGATTGTGAGTAAAATCTGTTGGTTAGGAGAGACTATGGATCTTTCAATTGGGATATAGCAGAGTTAGCATAAGTGGATGATTTTAGGGAACCGATACACCTATGGGAACAATTATTTGGGTAAATTAGACTCCCATAACGGAATATCATCATTCTGGTTGAAGAATTTGTCTTTACTCCAACAATGGAATTTCAATAGATGGCTAGGGGAGGTTGTGTCTTTGATCTGGAAATATTTGTCAGCTAATGGGAGGTGGTCAATATTCAGGTGAGGAGTTTACAGGGGTTTTTCATTTAGAATGCTTTGGGAATCCATAGATTTCTTTATTTTATCAAATTAATCACTATATGGCTTAAGGAATAGGCTTAGGACCTCTGAATAGTGTGAAAAGATGAACACAGTTCGCAAAAAGGTTTTTGGATGCATAGTGGCTTTCTTTAGGTCGGCAAGGCTTTTAATTAGTTCAATTGATTAACCTATTAGAATATTGTGCAAAACGTAGGTAGAAGACTTTGGCCCTTCATGAATACCTGCAAAACGAATCTTTGGTATGCAGAAGGGTTTTTTGGAGGCAGCGAAGGCTTTCTGAAACTTCAATGGTCTTTATACTACTTCAAATCGGAGTCTACAGAGTCTTCTAGTCGTAAATGGGTTAAAATAGCTGAGTAGAGCTTCTAGACTTTAGAATTGTCTGGCAGAGGTTCTTTGAACCAGAATAACAAGGAAAAGAATGGAAAGGTCAGCTTCTTGTTTTTTAACCCACAGTGTTTAACGTTTGGGCACGGGGTTAAATTTGAATAGTACGTGGTTTCATCTTACACGAGGAGGAAGTATTATGGTTCATTGCCGGTTTTGAATAGTAGGGTGGTATTTTTTCAGAGGATGCAATATAACATGGGGCTACCATGTAGAAAAAGGTGAGCGGGCAAAACTGCTAATCTTGTGTGCTTTTTGGATGTTAAAGATTGAATTTTAGTGCGTGCGATATGGGATGTGGGTCGTTGCATCTAGAGGTGGGTGATCAGAGGGTTATCGCATGGCAGAGTTGTGAGGGATGAGTTGGGGATTTTATTGTTGGGGCCTAGGGACAAGTCATGCAGTGGATATTAAATTTATACCAAGGTTTAGTGAGGGTCGAGGAGTTATGAAGCACGGGGCTTGAAATATATAAAGCGGAACTATGGGTTAGAATAATATAAAGGGTTTGGGGAATATGAGGGCGGGTGTTTAGAAAAATATTTGGGATGAGTTAAAATGGTATTGGGTAGGGCTTTTCAATGGGGTCTGATACACTTCAAGTTTTTAAACTTAGGATAAGGGGGTTTTAGTGGGTTTACAAGGGAAAAGGTAAACTGAAGGGGAAGGGATATTTTTACAAGGGGAAATGAAGAGGGAAGGGTTCTTTTGAATCAATAAGGGGAAAATATTAGGGAATGGAAAGTAATGAAGGGGTAATGAAGGGAAATTAATAAATTAGACATGTAACGGGTTTAGTGAAATGAGAGGAAATTAGTGAATGAGCTTTAGTATTCAGGCCTAAAATTATGTAGAACTTTTACGGTAAATACCCAAAGTAATATATGACTTTTGTGAATGTACTATTTCTTAGATAATTCCTCCTACACATGAAACATAGGATAAAGAATGATGAAGGTGCATTTGGGCTAGCAACCTTATGCATTCCAAAATCTCTTTTACCTACCCTTTAATTACCCTAGCATTTTCTCTTCATCTATTCGGTGCATTTGAGATTTCTGACCCTTTATTTATTTTTTTTTGATAAGAAAACTATCTAATTCTAATCTTATAACTTCCAATGGCTCAGATTAAACTAGTGAGCTCATTTTTATTCTCTACCTAACTACTGATCTACTAAGATTAAACAGTTTGGCTAGATCTTTATTCTCTATTTATCAGCATGAAATCTAAAGCATGAACGAATCAAGATTAAACTATTTGACCATCATGGATTGTGGCATTTTTTACAAGCTACACACAATCTTATCTTGCAAGGAAAAGTAAAAGTAGCGGCATTAGAATTTTCATCACTTTCAAAATCTATTTTTTATCTCTTTTTGGTGGGGTTCATATTTTATTTTCTTTTTTTATCCTTTTCTCTTAGTCCTTTGAATTTTCTTTTAGGACTTACCCTCTTTACATTTTTTATTTTTAATATGGGAAAACATTTTACAGAAAGAAAAAGTATGTACAATATTACAAGACTAATCATAGTCAATACAATATTACAAGACTAATCATAGTCAATTCAAAATTATGAATCTTATTATTATAGGACCCTAACAAGGGGTAGAACCAAAAGCCATATGGACAGAATCCACCACCATGGAGGAATAATCCTTACCAACAAGGATGGACTCTGCAATATAGCTCTCCTAAAAGGCCCTACATGCCTTTTAATACACAATTATCCATTCTTGGCCACAGTGGAGTTGCCAGACATTTCTAGACTTATGAATGATCCCATTCTTCATTCGCTATACTGGCCTCTAGTTCCATCCAAGATTTTGAGTGATTGTCCAATGTTTGAGGGAAAAGCGAAGGAGGATCCACAAGCCCACATGATGAAATATCATGTTTGTTGCTCCTCCAATTTGTACATTGATGATTCCATTCATCTCCAAATTTTTCAACAAACTCTCATAGGTGGTATAGCAAATTGGTACATCAAATTTCCTCGAAGTACCTACAATGACTTCAATACTCTCGCTATGCCTTTCCTCACTCATTTCCAGCATCTGGTTCACTATGAAATTGGCACCCATCTTCTTATGTCACTTAAGCAAGACAGTGCAAACCATATCTCCAATCACATCCATGAATGGAGACATCAGTTTCACCTGATCAAGTTTGAAATTATCGATCAATTGTTGACAAAATGGTTCACCGAATCATTCTTCAGCAAAATTGTTGAGGACATAGATATGGGTGGGTGTGTTACTAAGGAGCAATCCATCCCTTGTGCCCAGTATTTTGATCTCATCTACTTGCAATTTTGCATGTTATATGATATGTTACATGATGCTCCAAGACCAACATTAGATCTAACATCATCAAAGTCGCCGACTACCCCACCTATTGATGGAGTGGTTGGTTCTCTGTCTCAAGCCCTCGCAAAATCTTCTTCCAAGCGAAAATCGGTCTCAAACACTGGTTTGAATGGTCCCCCATCGAAATTCACTTGGTCCTAGTAAATCCTCTAAGGTTCACACTGTCCATTCTACTGTAGTAGACAAATCCTTTATGGGAAAAAGGAAGGGAAAAGGCAAGGCCAAAGCTGATGCCCTGAAATAGGGGCCTCCTAAGTTGTTTGTTGGTGATGCCTCTAAAAGAAATCCCAGGTATCCATGCCTCATCTACGAGGAGGATCACTACACTAAAGATTTCCCTCAACAATTTGAATTTAGTCACTTGCTCAAAGGGACCCCGACAGTCTTGAAAGAGCCCTTTCTGTCCCAGCAGACCTAAATGGTAGACCTAGCTTAGTCTTTCGCTTCCACAGGTTCCCAAGTGTTCATGATGAATATGCCTATAAATGTGGTTACTAGATCAAAAGATTATCAAACAGCTACTCCGACAGCAAGGAAAGAGAAAGAAAGTACCCCTTCCTCCTCTATCCCATCTACCTCCAGTCCTCTCCATATAGAGCTACCTAATCCTGATTCCACTATTCGACCACCCTCTCAGGGTGTGCTACAAAATTTCTTGTATAATACAAACGCTCGAGCTGCTCAACATTAGAAAATTGTCGAGGCTTTGGCTCAAGCACCATCAGCTATGTCTGCTCTTGAGGTCCCTCAAAGCTACCCTTCTCAGCGGAAAAAATTGTTGTCAGTTATTGGAGGCATTGATCCATCTCACTCCATTCTCATTTTTTTTGACTTGGAAAACCATCTCCCACACTTACCACATTAGATTTCCTTTCTCATTCAGGTGATCATTAATGAGAAGACCATTCACAGGACCGTCATCGATGAAGGTTATTCGACCTGCATCATGTTTGTCTCTTGTTGGAAGGAAAATACTTCTCCTACCCTGAACCAATCACCTAACACTTGGAAGCCTTTGATGGACATGATTCTTGACCATTCGGTGTCCTTTGTAATCTTTCCATTACCTTGGAAGGCAAGACAGTCAATGTCGAGGTACAAATTATTGATGCAAATATTAACTATAATATTCTATTCGGGTGGAGTTGGCCCATGCTATGCATGCTATAGCCTCCTCTCTATTCCGTGTGCTTTGATTCCATCATCAAGGGAAGATCTTCATGGTCGACGAGTTGTCTTTCTTTGCCTCTTCATCCTCAAATGGAAATGTTCCTTACGTGAAGCATACCGATGCTCCATATGATAGTGTGGGGCCTGGAATTTTCAAACATCCCGCCTTAATGGGTATATTTCCTCTCCCACCTCCACATGTTTCCTTAATCAACATGATCTTAGTTAAGTCTGATCCTTGGGTCATTCCCTCTCCTGATCTTGTTGATACATGGGGTGATGTTATGTCATTAAGCCCTGCCGAGATTAATTATGTGAAGATTGTTTTGGCTTCAGCTTCAATACCTACTAATCATACTACTTCAAGTACGTCTCTTGATGTATATACTCAATCCTTGTGGCTTGGTTCTTTGGATTCTCCTGATCCCTTAACTGAGACTTTTCCTTCTGACAAAAGTATCATGGAAATTATGTCTCTGGAGGAAGCACCGTGGAATGATACTCATCATCGTTCCTCCTTCTTGCCTAGCCTGATGATCATGTCTACTTGTCTTGAGAAGTTCTCTTCTCGTTTCCCATCCTAATCACTTCAAACACCTATCATGACCCATGAAGTTTGGTTAGAAGGAAACATGGGTAATATTACCCAAATGATGCCTATTGACATTTCTGTTAAACTGGGTATCATTGAAAACGTTCATATTGGGGTGACATGTTCTCCTGATGAGATCAAGATCTATACTCATATTTTTCAAGAGTTTCAAGATGTTTTTGCATGGTAGTATGAAATAATTCCCGACATTGACCCATGTATAGTCATGCATGAAAGTCTGACTTATCCAAACATGAAGATTGTTCATCAACGACTTCATCCAATGCACACTAGAAAGGTGACCTCCATTAAAGGGGTAGTTCAAAAACTTCTTAAAAGTTGGATTTATTTATCCTATCCCTCTGACAAATTGGGTGTCCAATATCGTACCGGTGACTAAGAAACAAGACACCATTCGAGTCTATGTTGATTATCGAAACCTTAATTGTGCATTTCCAAAGGATAATTATCCCACTCATTTTATAAACTATATCATCGATGAATGTGTTGGGAGTGAGATATTTTTCTTTATGGATTGTTTTTTGGGTTATAACCAAATAAATATTACACTAGCTGATCAAGATAAGACTGCTTTTATCTGTCCGTGGGGGAGTTTTGCATATAAAAATCTCTCTTTTGGCCTTAAGAATGTTGGGGCTACTTTTCAAAGAGCGATGTCCTATGCTTTCCATGAAATTAAAAACAATGTTTAGCCTTATCTAGATGATCTTCCTGCTTATTCACATAAGTGTTACGACCATTCCGATCATCTTTGACAAATATTTCTTCATTACGTACACTATAACATTCGGCTAAATCCACATTAGTGTGTCTTCTGTGTCGAATCTGGATGACTCCTTGGTTATATTGTTTCGATATATGGAATTCATCTTGATCCTCTCAAAGTCAAGGTTATTGTTAATCTACCCCCTCCCTCCTCATTCCATCAATTATAGAGTCTGCAAGGGAAATCAAATTTCCTTCATCGCTTTGTGCCTAACTATGCCAAGCTAGCTTCAAGGTTCACTCGATTGATTAAGCAATGAACTCCATTCATTTGGGATGAGGCTGCCCAAAAGTATTTTGATGACTTGAAAGCTGTCCTCATTAATACTCCTTTGTTGCATCCTCCAAACTATCATCGCAATTATTTCCTCTATTTAGCTGCAGCTTCTAGCACTATTTCCATGGTGGTGGTGAAAGACGATGATGAAGTTCATGAACATGTCATTTATCACCTTCGTAGCAATCTTCTCGATACTAAGACCCGTTATGCTTACGTCGAGAAGTTAGCTTTGGTTGTTGTTTAGGTTGTTCAGCACTATCGGCACTATATTCTCCTTTGCATCATAGCTTTGATTTCTAAGTGTAACCCCATGACTTGCATTCTAACTCACCAGTTACTTGGGGGCAAGTATTCTAAGTGGATTTTCATCCTCTACAAATTTGATTTGGTGTTCACTACTGCCAAATCTAAGAAATCACTTGCATTTGCTGAGTTGATTTGCTCTCTTCCCTCTACTTCTCTTCCTACTGGTACTGATGAGTAGATCCTTGATGAGCTCTCTTTCTAATTAGCACTCTCAATCCTTGGTATGGTGATATCACCATGTATCTCAAAATTTCCATCTTCTAGTCTGCATTGTCTAAGGAAGATCGTTGACACATTTGGCATCAATCCCAACTTTACTGCATCATTGGGGATACTTTATACTACGTTGGTGTTGATTCAATTCTTCACTAACGTTTAATTCTCAATGAGGCTGAAAGAGTCTTGAATGACTACCATTATAGCACATGTGGTGGTCTTCTGTCTGGCTATGGCACTACTCAAAAGATAATCCATGCTGGTTAATTTTGGCCCTCCTTCTTTAATGATTGAATCCTTGATGTTCACAAATTCCACGAGTGCCAGATTTATCAATGAAAATTGCACACCCCATTAGCTCTCCCTCGCCCCATTATTATTGTTGGTCCCTTTTCCAAATGGGGCATTCATTTTATGACATGTAACCCTCGTTCGACTGGGGGGCATGGTTATATTATCATTTCCATGGATTGTCTCACCAAATGGGCCAAAGCGATGCCCACATATTCAACTGACAGTAAAAAACAATGCAATCTCTATTCAATCATGTGATTTCTAAGTTTGGCATGCCTCAACCCATTGTCACTAACCATGGCTCCCATTTTCATGATTACATGATGGCTGAGATGAAATCTACATTGGGCTTGTGTCATGACAGCTCAACTCCATACTACCCTCAGGCCAATGGCCAAGTTGAAGTTGTAAAAAAAGTGTTAGTTACTATGCTTCAGCACGCCATATAGATTCATAAATCCAATTGGCATCTCATGCTTTTTTCAGCTCTATGGGCCTACCAAACCTCGAATAAAGACGAAAATGGATTTACCCCTTTCCAACTAGTCTATGCTCTAGAAGCTACCTTACTAATTGAATGTGAAATTCCCTCACTCAAGTTGGTTGTCAAATTACTCCCTAAAAACTTGCCTCAAGAAGAGTGTCTCTTATATTTAGAACGATTGGATGAAACCCGTTATATAGTTGCTTTAGTCATTGAAGCACAGAAAAAGTGAGTTAAGACCCATTTTGATCAGTCGGTCTCTCCTCGTGCTTTTTTTGAGGGTGCTATTCCAGGAGTATGACTTTGAAGTAATTGTGAAACCAAGGAGGTTAAATGTAAGAATTGACCATTTGTCATGGATCGAAACAGGTGAGGAACCTGATAATCTGGGGGAAGGGTTTCCAGATGTGCATCTCTTTGTGGTACACATAGCATATGATCATTTTGCATATATTATTCACTTCTTGACTAGAGGGATGGCACTAGAAGGGTATACAAGTTAGCAAAAGAAGGAACTAGTAGTGTGCATAGTAGGGTTTTCAGTTATTGTGGGACATTTGTATAATATGGGCGCTGATGAAATATTGCAAAGATATGTGCCAGATTTTGAATCCGATAACATTCTTGCTGAAGCTCATGGGGGAGCTACGAAAGGTCATTATATAGGTAAGGAAATTATGCAGAAGATTTTGCGCACAGGTCTATGGTGACCAACCTTGCATATTATAACGCATGCGATACATGTCAAAGAAATGGCAGACCATTGCGAAGGGATGAGTTTCCACTACATCCTCAACTATCTTTGAAGCAATTTGAGAAATGGGTGATTTATTTCATTGGGCCAATTCATCCCCCAAGAAAGAAAACAAGTGTTTGTTATATTATCACTGCAACAGAATATCTAACCAGATGGGTGGAAGCACAACCAATTACGGATTGTACAAGGGAAATGATGACAAAGCTTTTGTTTGAATATGTTTTAACCAGATTTGGCTGCCCGAAAGTGTTGATGAGTGACAGAGGTAAGAACTTTCTTAACGAAACGATCAGTTCATTGACTAATGAAGTTTAGGCATACCATCAGAAGAGTACACCGTATCACCCATAGGCTAATTGGATGGTTGAAGCTTTCAATAAGATTTTGGGGAACACAATGACAAAGATTTGTATCACACAGCAAAATGACTGGGATGTGTGCATACCTGCAGAGTTATGGGCTTACAGGACTACTTGCAAGAAGTTTATAGGGAAAACATCATACAAATTGGTATATGGTGTAGAAGCTGTAATGTCGATGGAGTATATTATGGCTAGTCTATGCATAGTAGCTCTCACATGTATGGCAGATTGTGAGGCCTTCAAGGAACAAGTCGCGCCACTGATGGAGCTCGAAGAGGATTGATTTTTGGCAGGATTTCATCAACAAGTGCGGAAGGAACATGAAAAAGCATGGCACAGCTACCACATCAATCTTCCCACGTTCAAGGTAAATGATCTTGTGCTATTGTACGATAATAAATTCTATAAATTTCTGAGTAAATTCCAGATGCATTGGTTAGGGGCATATATTATCAAAGAAACTATAGATGGAGGCATTATTCAGCTCGAAAAGCTGAATGGGGAACCTTTTCTAGGAAGTGTGAATGGAAGTAGATTGAAGTTGTATACATGGGATCCTACAAAATGAGTATATGGTGGTAGGATAGTCTTAGTGATCCAGGAAGTTGCAAGGGAGCGCAGGACTATAAACTACACTCCCTAGTTTGGAGGACCATGTAGCAAGTAGGCTGCACGGAAAGTGATGCAGTTGCAACCTATGAAACTATGTGTGGGAAGTTGAGCCATGGAGGGAGGTGCCATGCAGCATAGTAGAAAAGTGACCGTTCGAGTCATTGTTCATGACTTGATGGCCAAAAGACGGTTAAGAGGAGTAGGATGGTGACATTTAAGGCAAAAATCTTTGAAGATATGCCACCAAAACAACATTTATTATCAGAAATTGGGGGGGAACAATCGCATTTGAATTCAAAACCCCCTATAAATTACGCATGCTGGTCCAATAGAGAACACTTTGTGCTCTTAGAATTGTTAGTGAAAATTGTTGTCTGTCACCTATGAACCGATCATATTGGGAAGATTTAGTCTCAAACCCCACGTTTTCTAAGTTGTCTGAGCTAAATTAGAAGTTTATTCTTGAAAAAATGCTTGCACCCAGTCCTTCTGAAACTATAAGTATTGGCGATATTTCCTCTGAGGGAGATGCCCTGAAAGTTTTAAATATGGAAGCTATAGCTCCTATGCTTACAGCGCCAAGGTCACCTAGGCTGAAGAATACACCTACTAGAGAAATATAAATAGCCAAACCAGAAAAGGACAAGTAGAAGAAGCCACTGCCAATCTGCACTTCCCCAAGAAATCATTGTAAAACATAGAATCCAAAGAAAGATAAGCAGAAGGTAGTGGTCCTGGAGTTGGAAGAAGGCTAGGGATCAGAAGACATTGATGTTGAAGGAGTAGAACCCATAACCAGGCTACCCAAGCATATCCCTCCATGGAAGATGTTAGTTCCTAAATCTACCTCAGGCTGAGAAAGGTAGGATCTAGGGTAACATCAAACCCTGCTTAACCTAGTCGCCAGGCCTACCAGGTCGGGAGAGGGCTCTCTCCTGTCAATCTCAGCAAAAATAATCAATGGGGCTTGAGATGACTTATGTGAAGACTCATTTTAGGCTAGGTATTTGTGCAAAAGAGTTTGATTGAGTTTGATGATGTTTGTTGGCTCAAACGGAAAGGCAGATTTTGGGTCTGGGGAATGAGGCTCAGTTTTGTAGACATCTCAATGGGGCAAGGTAGGAAATTGATTTGACACTTAAAATTGAATGAAATGGAGAGCTTTAGATAGATGAGGAGTTGAAGAGGGCAAGAAAACCTCAAGGATCCTCTTCAAACAGCTGAAAACATAAATAACTAAGCAAACCCTAGGTAGAGCACTGCAAATTTCAACAGATTCTACCTTTATCCTTGTTTGTTTTAGTTAAGATGAAGCAAGAGAGAGAATGGCATACATAAAACACATATAAACTTGCATTTACAGAACGAAACAAAATATCAAATAAAAAAGCCACATGAATCCCATAGAGTGCTGCAAACCCTGGTCTATTCCTTAGCCAAAACTGCTAAAACAATGTATACAATGAAGCTCCAAGCTTTCTCAAAAGTCCAACCTTTGCTAATGACTGAAAAATCACAAGATATAGGTAAACAACCACTCATCCTAGCCTCTAGGGGTCGAGCTCATAAGTTTAAGAGCTTTTTCAACAAATTCTAAACTGAGAACTAAAAATTAGGCAGTGGAACAGCCTGCCTCTAGAAACTAGGGAATTGATTCATTCAATTGCAAACTACTTTTTGATGGACGAATCTACCTCTATGAGTGAAAATTTAGTATAATTACATCAATATCCATCAAATTTCATTAAATTACATCATGATTTTGACATTAAGAAGGAGAAAAGTCAAACTATTAAGAAACTAGGTGAAAACAGAGTATTTTTGGTCAAACTGAGCAAAATTTCCCCAATGCGTTGCATTGATTTCTCTACGCATAGCGCCTTTTTGCAGCTTCTTTTGGAGGCCTCCTTGGTGTCCAATTTTGCTCCAAATGTTCTTGTTGGAAAGGTAGACCTTTCTACTTTCTTTAACAAGTGGAATTTTTGAATTTGGCCTCCATTTTCCCCTCCAAAATGGAGTTCTCCCAACACTGCTTCCTGTGTGTCTAAAAAGGGGCAGAAAAGTCATTTTTGAGGTGTTTTTGACCTTTTTGGAAGCTCAAAACCTATCAAAATTTCTTGGCCATTTGTGGGCATGCATATTTTTTCATGAAAAATCCAAAAATGCTGAGTTTTCAACAAAAGGAGACCCCCATCAAAAGCAAGCGCCAAGTGGCGCGACGCATTGTGTAGAAAAACCTATGTTTTGGCCCAAAAATTCCAAAATTGCAAAAAGCGTCCCACATTTTTTGAAATTTGGGCTGAGTGTTCTCCATTAAGTGCTATGTTGGGGCAAGGAAGCCTCAGCCAAGATCTGAAGTCTATCTTGCTCTTTTCGCCTCCTCGATGCCTTCTTGAACTTGGCCTTCAATATCCTGATTCGTACCTTGCAACTTTTGTTTCTTGCCAAGTAATGATGGACCATGTGCCTCCACATATTTTTCTCATTGTTGGCCTTTTCTAGCATCCTTTATAGGTGCATTTTTGTTCTCTCAAGCCAAGATTCATGATCAACTTGAATTTCTTGCTCAAGTGTGGTCAATTTGATTTTCCTCCTCTTGGCAGCTTGCCAATTTTGCCTTCATGTTTTTGAGCTCCATGGATGAGTGGGACTGATGAGGGGAGGGTTTGATGCTAGTTGTATGGTTTTATGGAATGAAATATTTTATGGGATGATATTTAGGGGTTTGGATGGAAATTAGGGTTTTGGGGATATTTGACTAGGGTTTGGGATAGTGGGATTAGGGATTTAGGGTTAGTTGATTAGGGATATGGGAAATGTGGAATGGGTAGATGAGAATGTAAAGAGAGGGAGAAAATTATTAAGGGAATGAAGGAGTGAGGGAGTGAGAAATGGCTAGTAGTAGAATTAGCAACAAAACATACAATTTGCAAACCCTATGCAACTGCTTTTGGCAAGAAATATAAAGAGGTAGGGTTTTGATTTTTTCTCATTAAATCACCATAAACACCAAGGTAACTCATTCATCGGTCATGGAGGGATGTTAACTTACTTGGGAAATGAATAATTTAGCAATTTGAGAGTCTTTTGATGAATATTTGAATGGATTTCAAAATTTTTAACCCAATACGCCGTGCCATCTCAATGCGTCGCGCCAGTTCATTTTTTACACTACAGAGGGCTGCGCAATGCGTAGCGCCATCTCAATGCATAGCGCTTTTTTACAGGAGACTTTTGGAGGCCTTCCTGGTGTCCGCATTGGACATGGGATAGATCATTGGAAATATTATTGAGTCTAATTTCTAACCCAACTTGAATTTTTCAATTTGGAGATCATTTGCCCTATCAAAAATCAAATCTCCCAAGACTAGTCAAAATGTGCAAAATGAGCCTGCCTCAAGGCAGAGTGTTGTTGCAGTAAACTTTTGAAGATCTTCCTCAACTCCAAATTGATCTCATGATAGCTCATTGGAAATATATTTATGTCTAGTTATCATTTCACTCATAAAGCAAGTCATTTGGCCAACCAAGCAAGGATAAATCTTGATTTTTCCAAGGTCACTTCAGAGGTGCACCAATTCTCCTGAGGCAACTGTATTTTTGACATTTCTCTAAAACCATGACACCTGTGTAAAACGTGAAGGAGTTTTTTCTTTATTTACCTATTATGGAAAAAAAAATCTCTCATTTTTCCCAAATTCATCTTTTCTTGCTTAGAAACATCATTGGAGTAAAACCTATCCCGATGTGTGGAACAAGAGAGTTGTCAAAATGAAGTGAAATGAAGGGGATAAGGAGCTTCTAAATTCTTGAGAAAATTTTGGGAAGTAGGGAGGGATGTTAGGAAGTAGGGGAAAGTGGAATTTCAAATATTGAGTGAGGGGAAGGGGTCCAAAAGGGAAAAACATAGGCCTAGCCTAGAAGATTGTCAAGTTGTACCAAGAAACTAGGGTTTGTGTGAAAAAGAGGAATTTGAGGGATATCAGTGATGGGAAGTGTTTAATAAGGTACATTAAGGATAGGGGAAGGTGTATGAACATCAGGATACAAGTTTTGATGATGAGTTGACCATCCAAGATAAATTACCTTCAAAGCCCTAGGAGAGGGAAATGAACCTCACCTAGGCACAACTGAATCATGAACAAGGTGTAAAATGACCCATTGGAACCTGACATGATGATGAAAACCCTCTAAATGATAGTACAGTCATCTGAATGGTGTCATGGACCGAAATTTGGACAACTTTGAAAGGAGTGAAGGCAAACCCTAGACCTAATACCTAGTGACCAAATTTTACTGGAAGACTCACTGAAATGACAAAATTTGACCTTGACATCTTAAAATCACTTTGTAAGAGCATGTTTCATCACCAAAGGAAGGCTGCAAAGACTGACACTAACAGAAGGGAAAGTTGAAGCTCCCGAAGGATCCAAATTCTAATAAGTTCACCATTTCTATGCCCCTGCTACCTGAGCAAGTCCTATTTAAAGGACCTCGGCTCATGTGGATCCCACTATTGAAAATGGAGGATTGGGACCTCGCAGATCATGATAGGTTTCAACACTTGGTGATGAATAATTATATGCGAAGTGTCTATTATGTAGAATTAGTTGTTACAATGCTAGAAATGGAGGAATGGGTCTGCAGTGTTGAGAACTTGCGGTCACTCAATCTGTTGTGGGTGCCCTATTATCACCGCACCCCCATTAACACAATCTGTTTGTGCCAGCTTTTCACATTGGTGCATGATGGATGTCTATTGCTAGGAGGGCCTATACCCATTACAAACATGCCAATTCATAGAATCATGCACCTATCGTACGAAGGCCTAAACCTAGCTAAAGAATTTGGAGGAAAGACTGGGAAGAAATACCTCGCAAAAAGAATGAAAAGAGATTACAACCTTGTTAAGAAGTTGCGAGGGTATTCAGTTCTGTCTATAATAGACCTGGTATTTCAGTTGGGTGCCCAAATCTTAGAAGGGAAGGGGATGATGAAATTTCATGCAGATGAAGTTCTGGTGCCCATAGTTTCTATAGCTACACAATGTGCAAAATGTGTATAGTTTAATTGGTTGACATACCTCTTTCAGGAGTTCTTTGTGAATTGCTTAGAGGCCGAGGATGAAACCAAGCCATTTCACTACGCTTGGTTATTGTTGTTGATTGTGCTTGTTGCATGGGAATTTCTTAAGGACAGCCAATTTCCTCCACTTGAGGAAGGATTACCAGAGGTAGCGTAATCCACTTCCTTACGGGCTACAAAGGACCCCGCGTGGATTAAAGAGATGAAGATCTTTTGGGTTCTTATGGAAATGTCTCTCCGCATGGACATCAGTTAGCATTCGAGGTTGTCCCCAACCTTGTACATGCAACTGTCAGCCAATGAATAATTCAAGGATGACTTCCATATGGTATATATGCAAGCAAGGAAGAATCCACAGCAGAAATGGGATGACTTTCCATATTTGGTGACAGAAACATATGTGCAGGAGGTAGTAGCGAGATGGCCTGTAGAGTGGCGTGCCCCGTTAGACTTAGATGTTGGAACAAGCATGAGCGCGAGAAGTGCTGCTGCACAGAAGAGAGAGGAGGAAGTTAAGAAATTTACGTGTACACTTACAAAGCAGAAAAAGAAGGAATTCACTGAAAAGGCTTATGTGGAACAACAATGCACTACCAAGGAGTAGGTAGAATGGGAACAATGCAAATCACAGAAAGGTGAAAATTCACCATCACCAGAGACAACAAAGGAAGAACTTTCAGGACAAGGTGGTGGAGAAGATGAGGGGCAAAGAATGCCATTCATTCTAAAGAGATACAACAAGGAGTAGTAGGTTGGTACAAGGAAGAAGCAGAAATTGGATAAGTCACAGGCTGATCCCATGGTGCTAATAGAGGGTGATCTCGATGAGATCGGGGATAAGATTCGGGACACCACCACAAAATTTCTGTAGTAGTTTGAGCAACAATATATGCAGATGCTGGGGATAATCCAAAAGGATCTACATGAGTTGTAGATCCAAGCAAGCAGAATACAGGTGGGCACCAGACAAACAAGCATGCAGCAAGCAATCCTGACCATTGGGACAAGCCAAATAGTGGAGCTAGTAAGGACACTAGACCTCTGAACTATAACATTGCAAGATGGGTCCCTTCACACAGAGACTGTCGATGATCGTATCATACTCAGTATGATCAAGAAGATTGGACTAAATATAGTGGTTCTCTCCAGCAATACCCTCCATGCGCTGCATGCAGGGGTGCTAGATGAGTTAAAAACTAGGGAGAAGCATGCTTTCAACCTTATCAGTGAGTAAAAAGTGAACAATGAGGAGATGTTCATTGAGAAGATATGGGCTTAAAAGGAAAAGTCAGTCATTTAGACATGTAGTTCTAGTCTAGAGTCCGCAATAGTAGAGGCATGCAAGACAATACCTGAGCTTCACATCTTGGAGGATGCACAACTAGAAGTGAAGATCAGAAAACTAGTCACTGGTGTGGATGAAGCTAAAGAAGAGGTTCAATGGTTAGCATTTGATCTCAATATGAAGATTACACAGTTGTTTTTGAAGTTGTAGCCCACGACTCCACTTGAGGTTTGGGAACAGCGAGGAGCCACGATCAAGGAAGGAATGGCTACCTTGGATGCCATAGTAGTTGACTGTACAACATTATTTGAGTAGGCCATGGAGGTCGTTGCTAATTTGCAGGAGGATCTAAACTTGCAGACGCTAAATACAGAAGTAATGGATTTGTAAGAATAATACGATGAAGTCAGGGAAACTACATGCTCCATAGCACTAGTGTAGCGCCTTGCCAAATTACAGGAGGAAAAGTAGCTCCTAGCATCGGAAGAGGTAGCATAGAAGAAGGAGGCCTTGCTAAAGGCTAGGTTGTAGCCATGGTTGGAGGAGGATTATAAAGTTGTGACTACTATTCAGGATAAGCTTAAAGGACTGCAGTAGACACAACAGACGATGAGGTTGTTTGTCGAAGGACCAACCATGGAAAGATTAGTTGAGGAAGTCAAGCAAGCAGCAACTCAAAGCACAGCCGAAGTCGCAATGGTCTAGGTGAAGCTAGGGGATCTTCGCAGCAAGATCATAGTGCCAGTCGAGCGACTCGAGGGCAAGTCATGATCTTTGTGTTGGGGGGCTATTGGAATGGGGTCCCTTGCGTTAGTTTTGGGGTTAAGATAATGCAAGTTTTGATACATTTTTGTAACTAATGTAAAGTCTCCACGATTTGTGGATGTATAGAATGTAGATGATTAGGAGTCAAAGGGGTTTAAGCCCTTATTTTATGTAAAGTTTGAGTCGGTTTTGAGATCCACCCATGGTCTGTAGACCATGGCATTGCATGCAAAAGGTTATAAATAGGTGTGTCTTAGAGAGTCTAACACATTTTTTTTTATAATAATTGACAAGAAATGGGTAGATAGAAGAGAATTGATAGAAAAGAGAAGTGGTTCAGATACGAGAATAAATTCTCTGTAGTTGACTGCGCAGAAGCCTAGGTAGAGTCCGCAACTAAGTGCACAGACCCTTGCAGCTGAGTGCGTAGGGTAGTTTTGAGTCTATAATCCTGAATTGAAGATCTAATAAAGACAGTTTCTGAAGAATTCTTACGTATTTTTGTTTACTTTTGTTTATGATATTTTTTTCAATGAATTATGTGTTTTATGAAATAATGATTGAATGTTGCGTGATGTTGTTAAATAAATGTTAATGATGTACATAATGCATGTTTAAGTAATTCCACATAGACTCTGATGAATTCTTTGGATTTTATTAATAACTCAAGTAAAAAATCGTGAAACCTAATTTAGGATTACTTTCTAATGTGGGTAAGTGGATAAATTGGCTATTAAATGTCCACAAAGACTAATTGTAGACCTTCGCAAAGGTCTAAAAGCCATTTTGACAGAGTTTTAGTTGTGTGCCCTAGGAGTGCATCGATTTGCGCGAAGGTAGATCTGAGGCACTAGAGGATATCACACTAGTCTTTAGATGCAAAAACATGGTTCTTTCATCCCCCCATACTGCTTCGGGTGACACTACAGCATGCGCTATGCGGGTAGCTGCTGAAAGGGCCAGTAGTGTAGGGATTTGTTCGTTGGTGCAACTAACTCTGAACCTGGGTCATGACCCCCTAAGCCAACATGTAATACCAAAGTGACATAGAAAGGTGGTGTAGAAGGATATTTCACCTAAACATGAGGTCCAAAGACTACCATAGGTCTTTCTTCCTGCAGGTTTAGGTTATCAAGGGGATGAGATGGACTGGTAAGAAATAGAAACTGAGAGACTTGAGCCTTGTGAGTGGGTTGTTGTAAGAGCTCAAATAATGGGACTGGGATCTTGAATTTTTCAAGCTCTTTATGGAACTTAAAGAGTGTATGATCTCTTTCTCCAGTTCTAGTTTCTACAGACTCTTTTTATTTTTTATGCACAACTTTGGTGGGGGGATGTGACTTAGCTCTCTTAATGACTTTAGGCTGGTGGTTTTTCTATTCAGAGGAATATTTCTTCCTTGACATAGTTGGCTCCATAGGTCCCTTCCCTTTATCCATAGACTTACGGGGCTCCTAGGAAGAAGTACCTTTGTTATAATCCAGTGCTTTCAATCTCTTTCTAGATGATCAGAGCTTGTACTTCTTGTGTAGTTGAGCCTACAAGAAGTTAGTGAAGTGTTTACAATAGCCATCAAGCTCATCATTGTCCACTGTGGCCTACAGCTCCTTATCATCTTCATATGTCTTTATTTCTTACCCCTCCTTTGAGAAAGAGGAGTAAAAGTTCTCCTGAAACTTACTTGGTTCTGGTGACAGTTCCTCGAGATCATCTTCTATGTAAAATGGAGGATGAATATGATCCTATTATTCTTTCCTCTCCCTTTACATGAAATGTAGGGGATGCCTTCTATATTGCGAATTATAAGCCCAATTGGTAGCTGGGAAGTTCCACCTCTTGAGGCTTTTGTTCTCCAACTCCATCTTTGTTAGTTTACTTGATAAGCTTTAAATTAATTTATCCATTTCATCTATATTCTGGTATTGAAATTCTCTTCCACTTGTGAAAGCTACCTCCTCTTTTCACTTTTTCTTCTCCCCAAAGTTGGTTATGCTTCTCAACTTCCATGTGGAGGTATAGTTTTCCTCTATTTCTAGGGCACTAGTTTGGATCTGATCTAAGGTTCGAGAACTCCTATCTCTAAGAGTAAAATCGAAATCTAAATCAAATTCCCCGGAAAAAAACACTCTAGCAGCGACCGGTGGGGGTTTGATTTCAACAGGAAGATTATTGTACAACTTATTAAATCTTTTAATGAAGCTTGAGACATCCTCACCGTATTTCTTCTTAATAGCATTGAACTCAGCGAGGATTTACCCATGGTCTCTCTTCTCACCCCATATTTACAAAAATTCATTCTCCATTTCTTCCCAAGTGTTGATGGAAGCATTTGGTAGGGATTTGAACCATTTCCTAACCTCCCTTCCTAGGGATTGGATGAAAACCCTTAACACTATATCCTCATGTTCAACATTTTGATTCTCTGTAGAGGCACAAAAAATTTGTGTCTCTATTTTGTTACATCAGACTCCTCATTATACTTGGGCAGGAAATTAAGGTAGTCCTAGAGCATGGCTTGTGGAGGTTGAGGCAGGTTTAAGGGAGCATACTTGTTTAGGAAGAAGCCTGGGGCAACCATTTGGATTAGGGGTGCTTGAATTCTTAGAGGACCTTGAGGTATTACCAATGGTATGACAATTGACTGACAATGGAATGATGGAATGTTCACACTATAGGTAGGGCTACCATGGGGTTTATTTTTATCTCCTCAACTTATTTTTAATACTCTAGGGAGGTTATATTGACAAGTGGACCACTCTTAGGAGGATATACTAGAACTCTGGGAGGAGATTTGGAATAATGACTTACAACCTTCTGTGAATTGGATAAGGATTTTTGCTTAGATGGGTTTCCATAGGTATGGGGCCTCTTAGGAGCTAGAATGAAAAATAAAAATACATATAGTGGAGTCGGCAAGGCTAGAAATCTTCAACCCACACTTCCCTCGCTCACCTAACAGGAGGAATGTAACGATTTTTCCTAGCTAGGGTAAAGGATTTCACAATTCCTTCCCCAGAAACAGTGCCAAAAATAGGTTGTGGCATTTCCCAACACTTGGAGAAGGGTTGCTTCCAAGGATATGAAAGCTTCCTAGAGACATCTTCCGGGTTGATTATAGATCAGTGCCTAGGACATCTTAAGTAGTGTTGGAACTTAGTTTCGGGAGCTTGCAACACTAATAGTTTTCTGTCACGAATAGCTTGAAAGGGTTGGCTCAGAACTGCTCATGAAGCAGACTGTACGAAATGGCATGTGTGAAGAATTCCATAGGGAGTAATACTCAAACACTGGTGCCCAAAGAAGATTGAAACTCATAGTGAATTGGTTGTTAATGGAGATGGAATAATAAGAGATAATAACGAGAAAATCCATCAAAATAGAGCTTACATTTTAGGAATTTTGTATCACTGGATCTAGAGGAAAGCGAGAGAAATGGGAGGCATATGAGATGTTAAGATGCATGGAGAACCTTGTAAAGACCTTATCACCATATCAATACATGCATTTTTTATCAAATGTTTGACTAAAATGAATCTGCATATAATGAAAATATATCTAGTTGCTACTTACATGTAATCTAAGGAGAATTTCAAACACATAATGAAATATTGAGAGAGAAAAGAATACTTCAAATCAAGGATTTTAGAATCACCACAATTATTCCATTAAATTATTTGATAAAGTGCACACATCAAATTTCATACAATGCCTTTATAAATCAGGAAAAGAATCCCTTAGGAGTTTCTTTCCCAAAATTGGGAAACCTTTTGAGAGTGGCTTCCCTCTCATTTATAAGAAGAAGGGAGCTTTACAACAAATATCTCAACCCATCCTCAGCTGTCAAATCGACTAGTTGTTTCGGCCTGCGATGGCTTTGTGGCCCAAGAAGACTACAATCAGAGTAATTGCCTCATCAAAGTGTGACAAGTACCTGATGAAAAAAAAGTCAATTTGTAGGGGACCAATTCTGAAAAATATCTTAATGCCCATCCTTGTGATGGCCTTTTCTCAGGTTGCTACTTTCCCACTATCTAGCATCCTCTTCTACTCAGTTGATTCCTATCACTTCTTCCTTTACTACTCAAATCATTCATTTCCCAGAGTTGGGAGTGGTCAACTATAAGTTTATTTCCATATTAAAAAAGCAAAGGTCACCAATGTTGTACTTCATCTTCCCTCTACATAGATCACCATGCTGAATCATCAAGTCCTCCCAGGCTTTCATGCCTTCATTTACTCTATCTATGTTGACCCTGATTTTATGTCACAAGGGGCCTTACAAGTACAACTCATGCCAATTTTTGAATGCTCCATCTCCTTCTTAAATGCCTCAGCTTCTGACCCACCATGCCTTTAAAGCTATACATTATCTTATCACGCATTTATCACTTCCAGATTTACCATTAAAAGTCCTTACGAGATGGGGTATTCTGCTCCACTTTAGCCCCCTTTGCTTCATGTGACAAAAGGATATGATCGGGCGCTTAGTCCTTAGCCGCTAGGACCTTTGGACTCGTGTCTAGGAAACTTGTCCTTTTTTTAAACAGAATCCCGCATATCGGTGATTTCTAATGCTCTCCTTTCATGCCTCCTCCCCATTAGTGCAATCTCTAATGCGCCATGCATTCTGGCCCACTCGAAAAAATAATAAGGGAGGGTCCAAGCCCTCTATAGTTTGCGACTGCCGAACACCAATTGGGCCCACCTAGGATATCACAATTGGGACATCAGTGATTCCCAGACCGTGCCACTTATGCGACCTGCCTTCATGCAATTTCGAACTGCAAGATCACTCCATAGCACTCAACCCTCGATCCTTTTCTTCTCAACATGACTGTGGACTAGCCCCTGTATCGGAGATTCAACATCAGTGAATTCTATGTGATGCACAATGTGTTGATATCCCTGATTATCGATTGATGATGTCATCAATGCCACGCATCACTTCCTGAAGCAGGGACATGTGTCACCTAGATATGCCTTCATAGGACCCTGAAAGTTCTAGATCAGCATGCCAAGTTTCCTTCGTACTTCCATATCATGGTGATCTCAGCACCACCATGTATATATTAGATCCAATAATACTCCCCTTCATGGAACCCCTAGAGGAGAGAGAAAAGGCATGTATGCCCCTTTGTTTTACATTGATTTCCTTTCTCATGATTTTCGAGGTGCTCCCTAGCATTTTACATTGTTGGTTCTTTAACCTGTAATTTTATTTATAATGATCGTTTGGAGACTTTTGAGACCTATGATGTGTAACCCACCAATGTGCCATGCTATTGGTCTTCTGATATTTGCGGCCATCGATTGTCGAAATGCCTCTAACCTCTTATTACCACACTGTATGCTATGTCTTGGACCTTGGAACTCTGATATCGGTGATCGTTAATCACATATCAACAATTTCCTTCTATCGTACAATTCATGGCACCTTAGGACATTCAATCTCCAATTACAAGATTTTTCCTTAAGGATTTTTCTCCTTGGCATCTAGTTTTCAAGGGTAGCTTCAATTTGCTATAACTTTTGATTTTGGGGTCCAGATTGTGGGGTCTAGTTGATTGGTTCCAGATATTGTTGGAAAACTAATTCCAAGCATTACCTATTGGAGGAGTTTTGATCAATCCTTCACTGCTTCTATGACCCTAAAGATGGCTGCTAACTTTTTTGCCTAATTGCACCTTTTTAACAACTGATGATAAGCTTTACAAAGTGTGACAACAATTTCAATCAACAAGGTAAAGATTGGGACTGGCTCAAACTAGTCAGTATGCCACATCCGTTTGTTAATAAGCAAACCTTTAGTTCATTGTACAAATTTTTGAAGTCGTTCTCTTTTCTTTTGGATGATGCTTTATATTGCTTTTAATTGCTCTTATCTTTTGTTTACAACTCAAGAAGTATAGTGGCTACATTGGAAATTTCATTACAGTTAGCCATGTCCTTGTAGTTAGTTAGGTTAGGAGTAGGTCAAGATGTAATTTCATTTTTGTTGTATATTCATCCTACGTTTTCTCTCATTTAGTTTTTCTTTTGTTGTGTTATTATTGTCTCCCATGTTGCTTTCAGTTCAATATCCATTTTTTGTGTCCTCTTGATTTGTTTTTTTTTTGTTTGGTCATGTCTTTTCTTTTGTGTTTGTTTAGTAATATTTTACGTGAAAGATACTATGGTGTTTCTCAAAAGACAATGTCGAAAATCTTTCAAAGACAATTGTGACGATGAACAAGGCATGGAAAATATGTTACCACTTCTCTATTTGGGCTTATATATATTTAAATTCAAGGATGTTTGTATGGAAAATACAATTTATTCAATATGGAAAGCGTTTGGTCAAACTACAAATCCTATACATATATTAGGATCTTCTTTCATCACTCAATATTATATTAAATAGTGTTTTGACATGTTGTCTCAATCGAGTAGAGAAGGGAAAGGAGGAAAACCTAAAATGAGCACATTGACTTCAGTCATCATTCAGATCCCTTACACAAGGAATAACCTCTCTATCAAAGTAAGACAGGATCCCTCTCCACCTTCAAAAATATATAAGTGGCTTTTCAAATTATATTAGTAACTAAATAAAAAGGTGAAGAAGTGAAAGGCTTCCTATGCAGATAGGTGAAGAAAGAAACATCACCAGGGTACTGAACATGCCTATTAGCAGCAAAGCTATGCTTGTGTTTCTTTGAGGTGACTTCCATGGGGTAATGAACAAGCTCACTAGAAGCAAAAAAAACACTGGGGAATGTACTTAAATTTGATTATCGAAATCTCTATATACTTACTATCATATTCCCCTATCTAAGAAGTTGAGGTGTGGCTATTCTTCTAAAAAAAATTTGAAGTTTAGAAAGGAGAATACAAAACTATTGGCATTATGATGCATACGTTGTACTTGATGGCAACCCACTCGTAGAAGAACAACTCACTTATATATAACTAGATGAATCTATAGAAGAGATATCAGATGTGATAGAATACATGGGATGCAGAATAGCTCAAAGGAATCAGTTCAGATGTAATGAATAATGACAACTCACACATATGATAGATCATAGTGCAGCAGGTCAATAGAAAGCAGTTGATGATCAGACTACAAAGAATGAAGAAAATAAGGTATATGCAGGTTCCTCTTAGAAAAGTCGCATATACATGCAGGATCACCGATCAAAAGTCGCGTATGCGTATGCACGCACTTTCATGCAAAGAAAAGCACGTACATGTGGCAAAATTTATGTTTGGTCCATGGTATTTAGTTCGACATATTTGAACCTATGGTTTTGGTCCTTGGTATTGCATCCGAGGTGATTGAACCTAGATATTGGGTCCCTAGTATTGGTTCTCAATGATTTTGGACCATGGTATTGAGTAAGGCCTAAGACTATAAAAGGAGAAGAAGATCACTAGGCAAAGGTATCGAGAAGGTCTTGAATACCTAATGAAGTATGAGATCCAGTATTCAAGCTATGGGTTCATGATGCTTTGCTTGATCTGAGCTAAGGAGGAATCTAAGCGGTTGATGGAGAACAAGATCTAAGGATAGATCAGGATCTAATGGCTTGGAATGAATCATCTCTATATGGTTTGTTCATGTTTATTCTAGATCTGTATACTGACGCATGTAATGTTTTGATCTGGGTATACTTTAAGTTTGAAATATCTGCAACATATGAATGAATATTTAGAGATGTATATGTTGGTTGAATATGATAGAAGCACGTACATACGCAGTTCAGATACGTCCAAGTAGCGTATACCATATAAGCTATGATGTTTGAAGTTACTAGTGGTTCTAGTTGTTGATGAGTTCTAATGACTGTTTACTGGTGTCAGTATTCTGCATATTCAGTTTGGTTGATTGTGTTTAGCTTCAGTGTTGATGGATGAGACCTAATAGTGGATCAGGATCATAATGAATTATCTTTATGTGATCTGATGGACTAGATCTGGTTCCTAACACACATATTATCCTTGTATATGTAACGATCTGGGTATGTTTGAAGTCAGGAAGTGCAGTGAAGTTATAAGTAAGTATTTGATGACATATACGCTGGTTCACTTTGATGAAGTTGTGAATACACGCTTGTTTGGATTTTCCAAGTAGCGTATGCAGTCTGATGCATGATTTTTGATGATATAGTTAGATCTAAATGTTGTTGCAGAGTTCTATGTTCTTCTCTGTGTTCTGGTGATTGTAGTTTGTTGACAAGGTTTCAGTGATTTAGTATTGGGTGATTCAGAGATTGATGATGCTAGTGTTGATTGATTGTGTGCTTCAATGATATTTATGGGTCCAGTATGAAAATTGGATGAAACGTGGCCTTCAGATAGGTGGTGCGTCAGGAGTAATCCAGTTGAAAAATTTAGAAATATGGTACCGGAGGAAGAAAGAGAAGGGTGTAGCCTATTCTAGGCGAACCTACGTACTAGACATCAACTAGTACAAGACTAAGGGGGGGGTAGCTCCCTTCAGTACACTGGAAAATGAGTAAAAGGTTGGAGAATTTCAGTAGGCGGCACCTAGGTCTGTAATCGACGACTATACAAGAGCAAGGGGTTGTGCTCCCTTCAGGAGATTGGAGAATGAGGAAGGTTGTAGCTGTTGCAGGAAAGCCTGTGTACTGATATAAGACACACAAGAATAGAACTATTGTGAAAAAGAAGTACCTTATTAAAAAAAAGATTGAGCCGACTTGCAACAGTTGGTTTCACCACAATGGTTTCCTTAACATATGGGTCATGTGTGCTTCTTGTGTGAATGATCTGTTTTATTTACTGCCTCTATATACTGGTTCATTGGTTAATATGTTCTGATCACCATTAAGGCCAACTAATTGATCATAGTTAAATGGATAACGCTTGGTGCAGTACACACAAGTTGCATATTACAACGCGGGTTTGCCTTAACTGAAGTAGCATATGATTTAATTGGAATGAAAAGTTATTTGATTGATAATACTAATTTCAGCCCCCCCCCCCAGTATTATTTCCAAAAATTGGGATTAGAGCAAGTCCTTTGGCAGAAGCTTGATCGCTTGAAGGAGATCTATAGAACAATGGGAAAGAAGCTTAAGAATAAAGCACCAAAGAAGAGTAAGACATCTTAGAAGAGCTATGACAGTGGGAGAATCGATTGGGGAATATGTGGAAGAAGCACTTCAGATTCAGAATCACTTTAGAATGAAGATGAACAAGAAAAAGAACTATCAGGTATGAATTTGTTATCCTCTGGTGATACATTTATCTATCCATTTGAATATGATGAAAGTGATAGTGAAACAACTGAATTTGCTTTGATGGGTGAACAAGAAAGATATCAAATAGAGGAAAAATTTAAAAGGCTTTCAGACAAAATTAGAGATCAACAAGATCTATTGAACAAAAGGGAATGTGCCTTCAAAGAAGAAGCTACCAAACTAAAAGCTCAACTAGAGGAAGGAAACAAGGTAAGGAAGTTATTCAAGGACAAGGAAGATCAATGTCAAAAGTTGCAGGATGAAGTGACATCATTAAGAAATGAAGTCAATGAGAGCACAGCAATCAAGAAACTCAGAGATAGATCCAGTTACTATGAAAGTCTTGAAGCTGTGAACCTCTCGCTAAAACAAGATCTTGAATAATCAAATGAGCAGAATAAAGAACTACTCCAAGCTCATGAAAAACAAGAAAACGAAGCTCTTGAACTAAGACATCAGTTGGAAGAAGGAAGAAAAACTGAAGAAAACATGAAGAAGTAGTATCTTGAAAAGGAAGAGCAACATCAGGTTGAGGTAAATATTCTAAAAGATAAATTAGAAGAAAAAGATAAGCTCTTACGATTTCAAGATAGTACTAAGATCTTGGATGATATTCTTAGTAGTCAAAGATCTCCTTCTATCAAAACGGGTCTTGGTTTTCATGAATTTGTTGAAGGAGAATCTAGTTCACAAAGTAAGACAAGGGACTCTAATATAAAATCTGAAATTCTCAACAAAGAGATGAGAGGTCAATCCCATCAACAACCAAGGAAATAAATTCTTCAAATATAATCTTTTATTCCTAACTATGGAAATAATAGTTGGTCAATTCCTCAAATGAATAATGTTGAAGGTTATGTATTCCATAATCTTCAACATGTTACAGCCAGATGCAGAAGAAGAATGGTTCAAGACTATCACTCAGAAAGATCATCACATTCGAGGTACTTTAAGGGATATTGCTTTTCTTGTAATATGTTTGGTCACAGAGCTATTGATTGCTATAGAAAGAATATGAAACATGTAAGATGTTATGCATGTAACAAGATTGGACATATAGCAAAGGAATGTAGGAACAAAATGCGAGCACCATACCAAAAGGAGAAAACATCATCACACTTGAAGATATGGAAGAAGAAGGAAGTACAGTCAGAAAGATGTGGCACAGCACAATATACAAACATAACAGACTCAGAGGGACCTAAAAGTGCAAAACTTCAGTGTCATAAATCTCATACGCAAGTTTCATAAAGGGAAGTCGCGTATATACGTGAGTTGGTTACTGCACAGTCGCATATATGTTAGTTTGAGGAAAAGCAGTGCGATAGGCTCAGGAAAAGGGGTATGATATGATTCAGTCCATTATTTGCTCTGTTTCATAATGGTTACAATCTGTTGATGTTGTGTGGAAATGTCTTGATACTTGTAAGATATGATTTGATCTTAACTTGTGGATGATGATACTTCTTGCTGATATATGCATGATCAAATCTGACAGTAAGAAAGATGGCACAGGTTCAAGGGGAGCATATTCTTTTAATAATGCATTGTTGGCATTATGGTTAGTAGTCCTTAGTGATGATACTTATATGGCTAAATGATATGGTTATGAGTTTTCCATGACAAAATCTCATATGATTCTTGGGGTTACATAGTTGGTGTTCAGATCAGAATTGTGATTGATTATCTATGGTGCTTACATGGTGATCTTCATAAGGATAAGGAGAAGTACAAAGCTTTAATACACATCTTCATTACTTCATATGCTACTGTCATCATATGTGTAAAGATCATATAATATAATTATGATGCAAGATTCCTATAGTTCTTGGCGCTCATGTGGATGTCGATGGTTGTTGTTGATGATATCAAGAAGTCTTGACAAATGATCTTGAGTTCAAGATACATAGTGTTTGATACATGAATGTTTACTCAAAGTTGCATTGTTGGAGACATGATGATGATAAGTTCTTACCTATATGATGATAGGTTGATACTTACATATGTTGATTGATGCAGATGTTCCCATGTGATGATACTTGGATCATGCAGATCTTGATGTTGATGAGATGGCTATGGTGTTTTTCACGTATGATATAATGTGAATGATTCTGCAGAATTCTGTTCAAAAGGATGAGTTGATGCAGACATACCTTGTTGCTGGTCTAGATGCTGTTGTCAGATGATTATGGAGTAGATCATACATTGTGTATGATAGTTTCTGATGACTATCATGATCTTATTTAGACGTTTGGTCTCTGTTATAAATGTCATGTAAAGGTCATATCAAGACTCATGATGTAATAGTTTGTCTCTATCTATTGTAGTCATTTGATGAATCCCTTTTGGTCATATATGCAATTTGTACCCCCACTATGCATGGGAATGATGATGTAATAGTTTAGCCATGTATAAAAAATTGGTATCTAGCATATCCCCACTTGGTTGGGTGGATGAGTCAATATTGGTATATGCCCACTAGGTTGGGAGATGGATGTATGTATGAGTCCTTGGTGATAGGAAGGTCATTTATGATTGAGTCATGTTCTTCTTGGAGAACATCTTTTTACAGACCTTGCTTACTGTTATCACTGAAAATATTTCAAAGAAAAAGGGTAAGGTAAGGAAGAATTGGTCTTGGTCATTCTCATTGTTTCTTTTAAGGATTCTAAAACATAGGATAGAGTCTTGTTCCCTTTGTTAAATATGGTCAACAATCTTGTTTTACCCACCATTGGTCCCACATTTGTTCAAAGTGTCATGTGTTAAGGTTGTTTCAAAAATTACATGCACTACAAAATCAACTAGGAGCTTTCGTAGCGCAAACTCACAAAAATACACTATGTGCGCTACGAAAACACCTAGACAGTTTTGTAACTAGGAGATTTCATAGCACAAAACACAGAATTTAGACTGGTTGCACTAAAAAATCAGGGATTTGTGCCAAATCTTGTCTAACTATCTTTTCCATCAAAATTCGTTGATTTTTCATCACCATGTGTCAGTCCTTGCACCATACCTATCACATGCAACCATTCATTCTCATTATTAGATTCGTTAGATGTCTTATACGCATTCTTTCAAATTTCCAAAAGTAAGGTGATGTGAGTTAGTCTTGGTTTGTCCCGTGTTTCTTTCATGCATAAGAAGACAATTGGTAAACTTGAAGATGACACTCATCATAACTTTTTGAAAGCTCAAGTGAGGCAGTTCTCAATTTCAAATTCAAACGAGGCAGTGTTCAAATCATACAGTGTAGGTTTATCTTCAAGTTTCCTTGCAGGGACTTCATAGACATGTCTGAAAGGAAAAATCACAGATCAGGCTGGTGTCTTAGACCTAAGACTGAAGGCTTAGATGTTCTCACGAGGAATAGAGAGGTTGAAGAAGCATTCAAACAGGTAGGCTGCTAGAGGTTTTGTGAAAAACTCCAGGGATGTCACAGTCAAATAACCAAGGATTTTGCTTTTCATTTCATCGGTTTGAATTCAAAAGTTGAGTGCTGGAAATACCAATATCTCCTGAGGTCATATCTGCAGTCAGAGAAGAAGAAGGTTTAGATCAATGAAGTAGTACAAGAGCAGTCTATTGATAAAGCAGTCAAAAGAAGAGTAACTAGAAGTCAATTAGCCAAGGAAAAGGGGAAGACAATGATTGTTGATGAAAGCCTAGCTTCAAAGGGAAGTTTGAACGATCTCCTCCACACCATCTACATAGAAGAGACTCCACTGGTACAAGCAGAGCTACTTGAAGCCAACAAGAACAAAACCAAAGGAGTTAAATCTTCCAAAAAGCTTCAATTTGATGACCAAGTCTCAGAGTTTGTTTTCAAGCCAAGAAGGCCTGTGACTAGGCATTTAAGAAGACTACAAGAGGCAAAACCAGAGGTAAGTGAGATAGATTGATGACCTACAAATTCAATTGAGCAAACCAGGAGGACAATCTCAGCATAAAAGAACTGGGCAGTAAGTGATTGGAGCCTTAACACAATTTTTGTTAGAACATTACATTTTTGAAGTTGTTTATGGACGAATTATGTCAAAGATATGTGGCCTATTGGCATGAGATGAAGCTATGAATAAATTGCAAGAAGAATAATTTTTGAGAAAAAACTGTGCTTTTTTTATTCACACAGCAGTTTCGTAGCGTGCTGGGAAACTGTTGCAGTTGCACATCATGATTTTGTGGGCCAATTTTGAGAAGAGAAAGGAACCCTTCTTGAAGATGGGCTGCTGCAAAAGATTACTAACAGGTTTTGAACATCAAGCAAGGGAAAAGCAAGTAAAGAAGGACATTTTTGAACTCCAAACTTTATCAGTCAACTTATCAGTCAAACTGTCTTCTTGTGTTTACCAGTCAACTTCTAGAAGAGTTTCTGACTAGTTGAAAACTCCTCTCTAAAAAGTGAAAGAGGTTTTAATTCATAAGATACTAAATTACAAAAAACTCTTCCACTTTCTTCAAATCCATTATGATCTGGGAGAACTAAAGGACCAAACTTTTGTTATGAAACTGATGTAAGTGAAGTTTTTCACAAGCATATTTCTCCTATTTTACACCTGTTTTTCAAAGACACATTCTGGGTGGTAGGAAAGGTGTTTCAAAAACAAAAGAGAGGTTTTTGTTCAGAATGGATTGGTTCACAAAAGCCTCCTTCCGTTTTTCGAAATACATTTTTTATGAGAAGATATGAGCTATGTCCCAAGACCTATTTTTCAGCCAGAACAGAGCAAGGAATAGTCTCCTAATTTCTAGGAACAGTAAAAGCATGAGTCGTCAAGGGCCAGCTGGAGAGTTATGAGCACCATCAAATTCGAATACATGGAGTTATAGGTGTCAAAAGGAGTGCTTAATTCTTAGATAAGGTCGTTTGAATCATAATGAGGAGTTACACTCCTAATTGTTTTAGGTCTCTAAAACTGCCAATTAACAGTTAGTTACATTAAATAGTTAGTTTTAAGTGTCAATAGGTGTCAGGTCAGGTAGAATTCGAATTTTCCTCATCCTAGAGGAGGAATCTAAGTCATGTAAAGAGCTCTATATATAGGAGAAGGTCTAATGTACAAAATGTTGGCAATTTTCAAAGAAAGAAGCACATTGTGCTATTGGATGTGATTGCATGTTTTTTAGGTTAATACAGAGTTCCTTTCACTACTCAGGATTCAGAGAGGGTTTCAATGTTTTATTTTCCTCATGGATTCCTTCGTATACTTACTTGTAGTGGTATAGACACATGTTACTTAGAATTCATTTAATGATGCTCTAACTTCCTTCATGTGTTTGTAGGCTGTGATCCTTACATAATATCTCTGTTTTGCTTTTATGTTAAAACCCTCTATGCCATGACTTCCATGTGAAATTGATCTTGTTGTTGTACTGAAACACACTTTGACTCCATAGCCCAATGGAAGCTTGTTGATTGATATTTTAACCATTTATATATTGTTGTTCGAATTTTCCATAGAGTTAGCCATCTAATCTTCAAAGTAAAATCTTTAATCCAGTGAGAGAGCCCTCTCAGGTTGAGGAGGCTAAGCCTCAGCCAAAAGTTTGGTTTGAAATAGTTACTCAAAGTCTTCCTGATCAGCAACCTCTCAGTGGTGTATTTTTGTGATAACATTTTGGTGTGTCTGTCGGGACCCTGAAGCCTATTCATTCCCGAAATTAAGAGGCTGAACTTCTGAAGGTAACAGGAGCTCAAACATCTTTTTGAGGCTGCAAAAAGACCTTGGCGACTCCACACATCGAATAACAAATTGGAAGGTGACTCCACTGCTAGAAGATCAGTAGCTTGATGAAGTTCCAAGATGAGTTCCACTGCAAGAATGAATGCCAGGTATGCTCCTATGAATTGGTCTCATATCCCTGGTTTTCCAAATCCTATGCCAAAGGTTGATTGGTTAGAGGATCTTCCAATATTCAAAGATGAAAAGAAAGACAATGCTGCTCTTTATTTGGTTAGGTTTCATATGCATGTATGTAATCTTAAGGTTCAGTTCTCTGAAGATTGTCTGATGAGGATGTTTATGACCACTTTAGAAGGAAAACCATGGTCTTGGTATAAAATTTTGGAAAATGGTTCAATATATTTTCTTGCTAATTTTCATGATGAATTCTATGAGATGTATAAAGAGTGTCATCCCTCCTTGTTGCTGGTCCAAGATTGTTGTAAACATTCTTTGAGTCTTATTCAATATTTGGAGGATTGTTATGATGATGATGAATTTATGGACGAAGAAATTTTAGAGGCTCTTCATAACAATACATTTCAACACCAAGAAGAAAGTATAACATCCCGTGAAATGCAACATGAAAATCAGCAGGGGTTTACTTATGAAAACCATGTTCAATCCTCTGATATTGATGTAGAGATACAACAGACTTCTCAGTCTTCGAATCATAATGAATATGAAAATGATTACACACAACAAGAATAAATACTGGAAGCAAATTTTTATAACCCTCAGGTAGAGGAAAAGGTTGATCATTTATGTAATTCCTTGCAGCAGATTACTTCAAAGAATGATCACAATAGTGAGGAAAGTTACATTGCCTATGGGAATCATGCAGAAAGGCAGTTGGATACCACATCAAAGGAATTTTGTGTGGCTGAGGATCATTTGTCTGAAGAGATAGAATGTTATGATGATTATCAAAATAACCATGTTCTCTTTGACGCTATAAATGAATACATGGCAAAGTTTTGCACATCAGTATTTCATTTTCATTTGCATTATCAAGATCATATACATTATAAGTTGACTTGGTCATCTCACTATCATGGTTATTTTGAGGTTGAATGCAGTCAAGAGATTCAAGTGTTAGATCACATCGATGACTGGATTCATTGGAAATTTCATGTTCCTTGAGCTACAAGTGGAGATTGCAGTTGATAGGTAAGGTAGGTAGGAAAATGCAAATAAGCTCAAGGTTGACTGAGCATTTTTTCAGTAGATATAGACTTATTTCTCCTACAGTGACCATCAAGCTTAAGCCCAAGGTGAAGGCCCAAGAAACTTAAAGGAGATGTTTGTCAAATAAATTTTTGTTTATCATAAGAGGATAAAGCACTGGACCTACGAGTTCTTAGTGTACCACAAGGGCACACTATCCCAAGTGGAGCCACTGTTATGAGTGAAAAGATTTCAAAGAAAAAGGGTAAGGTAAGGAGGAATTGGTTTTGGTCATTCTCATTATTTCTTTTAAGGAGTCTAAAACATAGGATAGAGTCATGTTCCCTTTGTTAAATATGGTCAACAATCTTCTTTTACCCACCATTGGTCCCACATTTGATCAAAGTGTCATGTGTTAAGGCTATTTCAAAAATTACATGCACTACGAAATCAACTAGGAGTTTTCATAGCGCAAACTCACAAAAATACACTATGTGGGTACGAAAACACCTAGATAGTTTTGTAACTAGGAGATTTTCTAGCGAAAAACACAGAATTTACATTGGCTGCACTACGAAATCAGGGATTTGTGCCAGATCTTGTCTAACTATCTTTTCCATCAAATTTCGTTAATTTTTCATCGCCATGTGTCAGTCCTTGAACCATTCCTATCACATGCAGCCATTCATTCTCATTATTAGATTCGTTAAATGTATTGTACGCATTCTTTCAAATTTCCAAAAGTAAGGTGGGGTGAGTTAGTCTTGGTTTGTCCCGTGTTTCTTTCATGCATAAGAAGACTATTGGCAAACTTGACAATGACACTCATCAGAACTTTTTGAAAGCTCAAGCAAGGCAGTTCTCAATTTCAAATTCAAATGAGGCAGTGTTCAAATCATACAGTGCAGATTTATCTTCAAGTTTCCCTGCAGGGATTTCATAGACATGTCTAAAAGGAAAAATCATAGATCAGGCTGGTGTCTTAGACCTAAGACTGAAGGCTTAGATGTTCTTACGAGGAATAGAGAGGTTGAAGAAGTATTCAAACAGGTAGGCTGCTAGAGGTTTTGTGAAAAAATCCAGGGAGGTCATAGTCAAATAACCAAGGATTTTTCTTTTAATTTCATCGGTTTGAATTCAAAATTTGGAGTGCTAGAAATACCAATATCTACTGAGGTCATATCTGCAGTCAGAGAAGAAGAAGGTTTAGATCAAGGAAGTGGTACAAGAGTAGTCTATTGGTAAAGCAGTCAAAAGAAGACTAACCAGAAGTCAATTAGCCAATGAAAAGGGGAAGACAGTGATTGTTGATGAAAGCCCAGCTTCAAAGGGAAGTTTGAATGATCTCCTCCACACCATCTACGTAGAAGAGACTCCGCTGGTCCAAGCAGAGCTACTTGAAGCTAACAAGAACAAAACCAAAGAAGCTAAATCTTCCAAAAAGCTTCAATTTGATGACCAAGTCTCAGAGTTTGTTTTCAAGCCAAGATGACCTGTGACTAGGCATTCAAGAAGATTACAAGAGGCAAAACCAGAGGTAAGTGAGATATATTGACGACCTACAAATTCAATTGAGCAAACCAAGAGGATAATCTCAACATAAAAGAACCGGGCAGTAAGTGATTGGAGCCTTAACATAATTTTGGTTAGAACATTACCTTTTTGAAGCTGTTTATGGACGAGTTATGTCAAATATATGTGGCCTATTGGCATGAGATGAAGCTGTGAAGAAATCACAAGAAGAATATTTTTTGAGAAAAAACTGTGTTTCTTTTATGCACACAACAGTTTCGTAGCATGCTACAAAACTGCTGTAGCTACACATCATGATTTTGTGGGCCAATTTTGAGAAGAAAAAGGAACCCTTCTTGAATATGGGCTGCTGCAAAGGATTACTAAGAGGTTTTGAACATCAAGAAAGGGAAAAACAAGTAAAGAAGGACATTTATGAACTCCAAACTTTATCAGTCAACTTATCAGTCAAACTGTCATTTTACCAATCAACTTCTAGAAGATTTTCTTAGCAACTGAAAACTCCTCTCTGAAAAGTGAAAGAGGTTTTCATTCCTAAGATAATAAAGTACAAAAATATCTTCCACTTTCATCAAATCCATTATGATCTGGGAGAAATGAAGGACCAAACTTGCGCTATGAAACTGCTGTAGGTGCAGTTTTTCATAAGCATATTTCTCCTGTTTTACACCTGTTTTTCAAAGACACATTCTTGGCGGTAGGAAAGGTGTTTAAAAAAACCAAGAGAGGTTTTCATTCAGAATGGAGTGGTTCAAAAAATCCTCCTTCATTTTTTCCAATTACATTGTTTATGAGAAGAGATGAGCTCTATCCCAAGACCTATTTTTCAGCCAGAACAAAGCAAGGAATAGTCTCCTAATTTCTAGGAACAGTAAAAGGATGAGTCATCAAGGGCCAGATGGAAGGTTATGAGCACCATAAAATTTGAATTCATGGAGTTATAGGTGTAGAAAGGAGTGTTTAATTCTTAGATAAGGTCGTTTGAATCATAATGAGGAGTTACACTCCTAATTGTTTTAGGTCTCTAAAACTGCCAGTTAACAATTAGTTACATTAAATAGTTAGTTTTAAGTGTCAATAGGTGTCAAGTCGGGTAGAATTAGAATTTTCCTCATCCTAGAGGAGAAATCTAAGTCATGTAAAGAGCTCTATATATAGGAGAAGATCTAATGTACAAAAGGTTGGCAATTTTCAAAGAAAGAAGCACATTGTTCTATTGTATGTGACTGCATGTTTTTCAGGTTAATACAAAGAGTTGCTTTTACTACTCAGGATTCAAAGAGGGTTTCAATGTTTGATTTTCCTCATGGATTCCTTCGTATACTTACTTGCAATGGTATAGACACATGTTACTTAGAATTCATTTGATGATGCTCCAACTTCCTTCATGTGTTTGTAGGTTGTGTTCCTTACATAATATCTCTATTTTGCTTCTATGTTAAAACCCTCTATGCCCTGACTTCCATGTGAAATTGATCTTGTTGTTGTACTGAAACACACTTTGACTCCATAGCCCAATGGAAGCTTGTTGATTGATATTTCAACCATTTATATATTGTTGTTTGAATTTTCCATAGAGTTAGCCATCTAATCTTCAAAGTAAAATATTTAATCGAGTGAGAGAGCCCTCTGAGGTTGAGGAGGCTAAGCCTGAGCCAAAAGTTTGGTTTGAAATAGTTACTCAATTCTTCCTGATCAACAGCCTATCAGGGGTGGATTTTTGTGATAACATTTTGGTTCATCTGTCGAGAGCCTGAAGTCTATTCATTCCCAAAATTAAGAGGCTGAACTTCTGAAGGTAGCAGGAGCTCAGACATCTTTTTGAAGCTGCAAAACTACCTTGGCGACTCCACACATCGAATAACAAATTGGAAGGTGACTCCACTGTTAGAAGATCAATATCTTAATGAAGTTCAAAGATGAGTTCCACTGCAAGAATGAATGCTAGGTATGCTCCTAAGAATCGGTCTCATATCCTTGGTTTTCCAACCTATGCCAAAGGTTGATTGGTTAGAGGATCTTCCAATTTTCAAAGATGAAAAGAAAGACAATGTTGCTCCTCATTTTGTTAGGTTTCATATGCATGTACGCAGTCTTAAGGTTCAGTTCCCTGAAGATGTTGGAAATAATACTGAGAGGGGGGGTGAATCAGTATTATTTGGTCAATTATTTTCTTTTTCAAACCCAGAACATATACACTACTTCAGTTAGAGACAACCGTGTATATATGCAACTACAGATAAGGAGACCCGCGTATACCATATAGACTTATAATTTAAAATATTCTACAGATGTCGAACATTAATCTATGCATCAGGATCATATAAACAATAACCAGGAACAAAAAAATAGAGCAGAAGACAATCACACACAAGAACACAAGAGATAAGGTGGAAACCCAATGTGGGTGAAAACCACCTGCTGCAATATGTCTCTATCTTTCCAATTAGAAACTTCTTTTTACAAAGATTTTGTACTGGTGCAGTCCTTTACCAGTATGCAGGCTACTATCTGCAGAGAGATACAACCCTCTCTCATTTTCCAGCTTCTCCTGGAAGGGAGCTACAACCCCCTTAGTTCTTGTACTAGTTGAGATACTAGTATGCAAGTTGCTACCTACAGAAGACTACAACCTTCTCTTCCTTTTAGGGACCAAGTTTCATAAATTTTCAGACTGGATCCACAAATAACATCAATCAAACATCAAGAATTTATGCATCAACCAATCACCTTTTCACCAATCAAAACTGAATCAAAGTAAACACTTCTCTGACGACTGTACCCAGATCATAATAACAGTAATCACACCCCACTTCTGAACCCAGAACACTACGTATACGCGACTTTCCCTTACAAAAATAGCGTGTATACGTGCCTTCGCTTCACTGAACCTATGTACAGATCTATAAATTCATTATTTCAAACATTCAGATATTAGTTAACCCATATTATCAGATTTATAGATCAAGCATGCGCCACATATCACAGATCAAAATCATATCGAGATACCACTATTCTAGCCTTAAGATTTTGACCCATCAATAGAACTTATCCTTCTCCTTGTGCTCAGGTTCCTTCTTCATTCAGATCCAGATCTACACCATAACCCAATCACAGTATTCCAGATCTAGCACATTATCAGATATTCAATAATTCAGAAGATGCCTTGCCAAATGATCTCCTTCCTCTTTTATAGCCTTAGGCCTTTCACAATACCACAGACCAAAAACCATAACAATTCAATACCATGGACCCAATACTTGGGATCAACACTTATGACGAGATACCATGGCCCAAAAACATAGGTTCAAATACCAAGGACTAGATACCATGAACCAACCATAATATTTCCCATGTGCGTGCACTTTTCCCTGCATGAAAGTGCGTGAACTTTTCTCTGCATGAAAGTGCATGAACATTTCCATTCGCACCTTCTAATCTGAGCACCTGCAGAACCAGAAAATAACTTTGTTGCACTATAATTTATCATCTGAGATGAGTGGGTTGCCATCAAGTACAACATATGTATCATAATGCCAACATCCACCAATTTCAGAGTAGTTAACCAGTCGTCCTCCCCCAGTTTTCTGCCTATTTTCAAAAATCTCTCTCCTATCAGGCTCTACCCAAAGCACAGTTTCATTCTACAGGAGGCGGGAGATTTCTATAGGAAGGGTTCTAGAGGAAAGGCAGAGAACAACTCTGCAAAAAGAAAACCCAAAATTTTAATCGAATTTTAAGTTCAAAATGAGATAGGCTCAGGAAAATTCTCTGTGCATGATTTGTTGGTGCAAGATGGTGAATTGAGCACAACATTAGATTGAAAAATGAGAGTAAAAGTCTACATGTGCATTGAGAAAAAAAGTCAAAGTCTGCCTGCATATTTCACTGAGTTTACCTAGTTTTTTCTCTACATCCGAAATCTCCTCATCATTTTTTTTAAATTCTCCTGTAAGGAAGATACATGCAGCAGTAAACGCCAGCCTGTGTGTGTGAAAAAAACCCAAATTTACATATCTATCTATGTGCTTAGAAAAGAACCTGTGTCCTTATGCTCTATTCTGTAAAAAAAAAAAATATTTTCATCAATAGATAGTCAAATTCTAGGTGACAACAGTTTTAAAATAGGGGAACTATTGCTATTTGATATTGTAAGGAACACATGAGAAATTCCTTCTTGGGTTCAGAAGAAACCGAATTCAGCTATCCTCTGTTTCAATGATTGAATGTTTTTTCCACCTGAGCATTTTCTTTTCTGGTTGAAACATAAAAAAATCACTCAACACCATGCTAGGAGAATTCATAAGGAAAGAACCCTTAGACTCTAACAAGTTGCACGAGCACCCTGAGGTGGTGGATTTTTTCACCTGGGCAAATTGGATATCCTTCGTTGACAGAATTCAGGGTTATGATGAGGAGATAAATGAAGAGTTTTTGATGTCCTTAAGACCACATTCGAAGACACATCCCACAGTTAGCTTTAGGGGTTTGACCCTAGAACTTACACCCGAGCTCATCAGTAGAATTAGTGGTCTACCATTGGGGCTCCCTTGGAGCAAAGAAGAGAGATCATTGGGACAAGTTGTTAACAAAACATTTTTTCTGCCTGAGGAGCATCCTGTAGAAGACAAAAACGGGGTTAGAAGGACAAGCTTGCCTCCTCTCTAGAGTGAAGTTAGTTATCAAATAATGAAGTATATCACATGTGAAGGGAGGCTTAGCATCATTTATGGATACCATTTTAGGTTGCTACATGAATTAAGGTATGGGATGGATTTGCCTCCAACCAAGAAACTGAGCATCCCATATTTCCTTTTTTCAGTCCTTATTTGAATGTGGTACAAAGCTAAATAAAGGGATCCTAGATCAGTCGGCCCATCATGGGCTCATCAAACTATTGGTGGGAGATGATTTACACACCTATACTATCCCCATATCTTGGGAAACCTTTAGAAATATGTCCAAGGATAATAACATTAGAACTTTGTCTGAGAACATCACCCCATCCAGCAGTGAGCAGGCGGAGCAAACTGAAGAAATTGAGAAGAACAATGATGAGGGAGCACAAGACATTCAAGCAGAGGGTAAAACAAAGGAAGAACAGAAATAAAAAGAAGAATTTGACAAGACTGCTGAGCCTAAAATAGAGAAAGAGACAACAACAAAAAAAACGAAGGAAAAGAGGACACAGATTGGAAAGGGAAAGGCTGAGAAAGCCAAAAAGAAGGCTAACACAACCAAGGTAGGCGCCCAGCGAGAAAAGGGAAAGACACACCCTGAGATATCAGTAATACAGATAGAAATAGTGGGCATAAAGATTTCTACAGGAAGTGAAGGAAAAGAATAGCAGGAAGAGAAATCCCCTGAGACATTGGCAAGGGAGGAAATAACTGTGCTTGCTGCATTAAGCAGACCTACAAAACAAAAAGGAAAAAGAAAGAGGCAAACCTCCATGTACTTTAAAGCCAGGAGAAGCACAAGGATCAAAGAGTGCAAACCCCAGCCACAATCAAAGGAACCAATTGTCATTGAGGACACACCACCAAACAGAAAGAAGAGTCTCCTTCCAAGATATTTATCACCTATGAAAGAGGAAGCCCAAAAACCTCCACATGGAGAGAGAGAATTAGGATAATGGACTTAAAGGTAGCTCTACAGGAAGCTGAAACATCTCTACAGGAAACTCTAGCTAAGTTAAAAGAGACTGAGAAATTGGAGGAGAAGGTAGCCAAACAACCACAGGGAGAAGACAAGATCAAGGAGATACTGGAACCAAGTCCTCAACCTAGCTTGGGCTTGTATTACAGCTTGTTAGAGAGTGGGAAGATCATCCCACAGAAGTTTGTTGTACCACTTTTATTTTCATTGGAACAAGAATAGGTTAGGACTCACATTTGGATGAGAATTGCCAAATCCAAGGGTGTTGCAAACATACGCCACCTGGAAGAACAACTAAAAAAATCAAGAAAAGGGTTGGCCATGGTGAGGCAAATAGAATGCAGTAAAAGAGCCAAATTACAGGAGGAGAATGAGCTGCTAAAAAAGAAGTTGCAGCTACAGGAAGGTCATAAGGAAGATAGGTCGCCCATTTTGGGAGGGCAGCGACAGCAAGAAGGACCTCCAACAGACAAGGAAACAACTGAGAAGTAGCAGAGAGAGGAAAAGCTACAAGCTGATGTTCAGATGCTGACAAAACTGCTGCAGGAAAAGGAGTCTCAGACAACAGAAGAAATACAGGGTTTAAAACAACAGGTACAAGAAAAAGAAGCCCAAATGGCCTACAAGGCTAGCTGGGTAGTAGAAGCCTTACAATGTAGGAAACCTGCTAATTCCTATGCCTTATATCTTAAAGATCAATGGTTGCAATTTCAAATTAACACATTGGCCCAAAGGGGCACCATTCCATTTTAGAATTACAATCAGTTTATGTATTTGTGTGGAAATAGCTCAACTGAAGATAAGGCCAAGTTAGCAGAATTCTATTTATGCAACTTGGCACTTCCAAACATGAATCTATGGGACCCCAATGCTACATTGGGAGATGTGCAACTCATGGCCATGGATTCTTGGTTAAGACATGAGGAAAACATGGCAGCAGAAATTCAAAATGTTATGGACAGGGAGCTAAGTGAGCCACTCATGATCAAGGCAGAACCAGAAGATCCCTCAGCTTTAGCATATGCCCATCAACACCTTGCCAACAACCCCCAGGTTCTCCCAAACTACGTTGAAAGGCAAGCTCAGGTCATTGCTCACTTTGAAGACATGGAAAGACTGCTTGGTGATAATTGCATTCATGCTTGCATAAGGAGATGGAACACATTGTCCCACAGTCTGAAAATAAGAGAATACCACTCCCCAACCAGAATGAGGGAGGCTTTGGCGAGAGTGCCACTTTATAAATAGTTGATGAAAAATCTAAAGGCCAACTGGATTGGCCTAAAGTTCAGTCCTCCATTACTTTTAGGACTACTGGAAGGGGTCAAAGAAGAAGAAGAATACAGGAAATGGGAGGAAGTAGAGAGAAAAGTAAGGTTTCATGACCGAGAGGAAGACATCACCTCAGAAGCCTAGGATGTCAGAGAGGTAGTCAAAGCAATCAAAGATGATGAACTGGATTAGTTTCTCAAAGGATGAGCAACACATTCAGCAGGGAGTGATGATGAGCCACAAAAATGGGTAACTTTATGGGCTCATTTTGCCTATTATTCTTGATTAATCCACCATTCTTCATACTTTTATGCATGCTTTTGAATATATTTATGTTAATTGAATGAATGAGAATAGTCACTTGACAACAAAGTCTAATACGTGCTTATTGTAGATGTTTGGACATATTTTGGACCAAGGTCAAGCATTTATGAGCAAGTTGATAGCCAAATACAAAGGAACAAGGCTGAGGATTTGTAGGAAGGGTGTCTCCTACAATAAATGAACCCTTCCTTGAGTTATCCACCATCAGCTTGGAGTTCAACAGCCCACCAAAGATGATTTCAAGGGCCAGCCGAGTAGGTTTTGTGAAGTGGCTGATTAATTGCACTTTTGAGCAACGAAGGTCCTAAAGTTAAGGAGGAATGTTGGAAGTCCTTGTGTTTCATAAGTAGGAAGGCTTCAAGCCTTGGTAGTTTAGCCATTGAACAATTTTTTTTCGCACTTTAGTGCAACTTTGCATTTTAGCTCATTTTCAAGCTCTTGCTGTAAACAATTTTGTGACATGACTATTTTGAGTAATGGAGATAAATTTCTCTTTGCACCAGCTCTAAGCTTTCTGAGGAGGCTGTAGATCTTGGGGTAGGGCCCAACCCAAGTGACAGTACCTCCTTTGTGTACTTTTCTGTGTTTTCTTGCATTCATAGAATAATTTCTATTATTTAGGTTAAAATCTTGTTTTGTTACTTAGGTTGGTTTTGATGATTAAGATAGTTTTATGCTTCAGGTTGATTTGACAGTTTGGTGACAGAAAATATCTGCAAAAAATGGCCATCAAGTAGTCCTTGATATCATCTCTCCCTCCTTTGGACCATGAGTTGAGACCAAGGCATACTCGCTGCCACAAAAACATCGTTTTTGCCTTCCCATGCAATTGCTAGTGTTAGATTTTAGGTTGGAAAAGTTGATATCAGTTGTGCTTGCGTGTTTAGATCTGTTTTTGCTTGGTTTCCATAGCCATCTTGCATGATTTCCTATTTATAAACTTATGTTCATCATGTTTCTGGTTTTTAGGTTAGATGAGGTCAAAATAGATAGATCTCTAGTTTTTCTAGTCTTTCTTCGATCATTTTTGGAAACTAGTGTGTAAAGAACCTGCAATACATCCCTACCTAACCTTCCTCCATCATACAACCTGTTCCAGCCCCGATCCAAGATTCCTTCCCTTCATTTGCCACACTTTCCCAATTTGCCCTAATCTCTACATTCTTGTGCAACATTGCTCCCTCCATCCTTGACCAAATCCAACCACCTTCATCACTCCTTAGCTTCATTTACCAGGTCATAGACCCCTTAACATCCTTATCCATCCTTCATTTCCACTTTCCCACCGTTTTTTTCACCATCAACCCTCTAAAATCCTCTTTCGGTCGTTCCTGTAGAAGTTCCTATAGAACCCCTGTAGACTTCCTGTAGAAGTTCACGTGAGTAGTTTTTAAAGATCTGATCACTGTGAAATTCTCTAGAAGGGTGCTAGGGACCCCTTAGGCCCTCTTCTCACCTTCCCAACCTCATGCAAGTGTCCATTTCATTTCCTTTCGCTAATAAACCCCGCACAGTCAAAGATAGTTAAAGCACATACATAATCATTTTGCAAAATTACTCAAAAATACAAAAAGATGCTTTTTCCATACTTTCCTTCAAAAGTCATTTAGACACATGCATTTTACCTTTCCAAGAGTCAATGGCATCCATTTTAGCAACTTTCATCTCTTTTCTTGCACCAGTAGGGTTAGTCGGTAAAACTAGGGTTTGTTAGGGTTTGCATTTCCTTTCAGCTCTCCACTTCTTTCTGCAAGTAGACTAGACTCTTTTGAGTTAGCTTTTGTCCATTAAAGTTAAAAGCTTCTTCTAAGAAGTCATAGAAGTTGGCTTAAGCTCCGAGCGAACTTATGCCAACTGATCAAGTGACAACCTACGACAAGAGCTAGTACTTGTGCATACAACACCATCGCTTCCAAGTTTGTTACGAACTACCGGGTTGATAAAAGTAAAGAAGGGAGTCCCATGAGTCGTAAAACCATTTCTGTGATACTGGAGCCCACTAACCACCTTGACTGCAAGGTTAAAGATACTCGAGATGGCATAGCCTCGCGGTTTCTTCACGAGCTTAAATTTCTCCTTCATGGCCTTCGCGAGGGCCTGCTCACCACCTTTTCCACCAAACATCATGGCCAGATTCTCCCTTGTGTAGGGCAGCCGTGTGATCCTATGGATCAATCTGTCGGTGATGGATATTGGCTCCTCTAGCCACAAACACCCATCATGCACTAGGCATAGTAGCTTCTTGATGAACAATACTCTAATGGGAGTGTGGTTGTAGTGCGGTACCCATTGTAGGTTGAATAGACCTACCTTGTCTACTCCCCTAAGCCACTTCTGTGGTTCCAATGTAGTCATCCCAGTGGTTGTGTCAACAATGCAGCGTATTAGTTGCTTTTTTGCCAAGTGCAGGAACTTCTCATGGTCAACTAAGTCCCAATATTCCAGTTTCAATAGAGGAACCTTCCCCAATCGCGGTACTTTAAAGACAATTTCGTCTTGTAGCAGAGGTGTGTGCAGGACAACCTTGCTTTCATCAATGACCTTCAACACTATTTTTTTGCCCTTATGCTTAGGGATGTATTCGGGCAACTTAGTGATAGGGTTAGAACCCTCAACTTCAACTTCCTCCACTTCTACCCCCAAGTCCTCATCATCCATTGGGATGTCCTCAATTTCTTTCTCCTTTGGCTCCAGGTTAATGGTTTTTCCCTCTTCCTGTGTGGTGGGCTTGTCCTTTTGTGGTTTTTGTCTAAGCGATGTGCGCACCTATATTGCAGCATGATTGCCCTTTTTTTCCTTTGCAGTCTCCTTGGTTGGGTTCCGATTTAGTCTAGGTGTCCGTGGTGATTTGGGAACTTTAGCTAATACCTCTGCAACCTCTGGAGCAGCTCCGTCTACTTCCTTAACAACCTCCATCAAATCCCCCACAACTGTCACTGATTCAACGCCCATAGCTTCTGCGGGGTTTGACATGATGCTATGCAACAAATCCTGTGTCTCCTTTGGAAATGTCTCAAATATGGAACCTGCTAGCAAAACTTGGTAGTTTTCACGGTTCATGTACGCCTGAGAGCTCAACAACTCAATTCTCAAAATGAAAAGTGTTTTTTGCTGGGTAGCCACCTGTAATTAATAGGCACTTTCAAGCTCAAATCCAACTGTTCCCCCCCAAAATCGGTTCATTAATGTTGGATTGGCGACAGATTTCCAAGGATCTTACCCATAGAGTTTGTCTTAAATGCCAGCTGCCCGCTCCATTTGGTTACATTCCTACCGTCAAATCATGAACAGTGACTTTAACAGTCACTTTCTGGCTAACCTGCATGATTTTTCCCTGGGTAGCATAGCTCTCTTCACACTGTTTCCAACCCTATGACATTTCCTTGTCTCGCACAATCCTCCAATCACGTAGTTCCCCAACCAGGGCAGTGTAGTTTATAGTCCCGTGCCTCCTTTCAACTTTCTGAAGTGCTAAGAATATGCCACCATCATATAGTCACCTGGCCAGATCATCGGTGTATGGCTTCAATCAGTTGCCATTCACCTTTCCTGGGAAGGGATCTCCATTCAATTTATCCAACTGAACTACTCCACCATCGATAATCTCCTTAATGACATAGGTTTTTAGCCAGTGGATTCTGAATTTCCCTGGAAATTTATCAAACTTGCTATCATATAACAAAACCAGATCATTTACCTTAAAGTATGTAGCTTAATGTGTCAATCATGCCATGCTTTTTCATGCTTCTTTTGGACTTCCAGGGCTCCACGATCCATCATACCTATGAGTGCTGCTATACATTGGCTAGGCACAATGTATTCCATGGGTATCACTGCTTCAACACCATATACAAGCCTAAAGGGTGTCTGTCCAGACAACTTTTTGCATGTCGTTTGATAGGCCCATAGTACTGCGGGTATGCATAGGTCCCAATCACTTCACTGAGCATTGCAAATCTTGGTCAATGCGTTCTCTAGCACCTTATTAAATGCTTCGACCATCTTGTTAGCCTGTGGGTGATAAGGTGTGCTTTTTGGGTGATATACCTGAAATTCCTCTGTCAACGCACTAATCGTCTCGTTCAGAAAGTGTGTACCATGATCATTCATCAAAATCTTTGGACACCCAAATCGCGTCAATACATACTCAAAGAGAAACTTCACAGTGGTCATGCCTATGTAGTCCTTCATAGGCTGTGCCTCTACCCATCGAGTCAAATACTTAGTCATGGTGATAATGTACCACACTCCCTTCTTCTTCCCTTGGGGCTGAATGTGTCCCACAAAATCTATTGCCCATTTCTCAGAAGGTTGTAATGTCATCTCGGGGTTCAGAGGCAGCTCATCTCTTTGCGATGGCCTACCAATCCTTCAACACATATCACATGCCTTGTAGTAGACTTTTGAATCCCAATGGAGGGTTGGACACCACAACACTGCACGTAGAATATTTTGCGTGGTCGCCCTTTCTGCATAATGCCCTCCCGCGGTGCCCCCATGAGCATCCATGAGGATACTAGTATTTTCAAACTCCGGTACATATCATTGTAGTACTTCATCAGGCCCCATTTTGTACAGATGTCCGACAATGACAGAAAATTCTACCACATGCACCACTAACTCCTTTTTCTAATGGATGGTGTAACTTTCAGGGGCAGTTCCTGTTGTTAGGAAGTGTATGATGTCTTCGAAGTTACCATTTGCGATGCACACTACAAATAGTCGCGTGCCAGGAAATCCCTCCTCCAAGGTAGTGGACTCTTCCCCTGTTTCAATTCACAACAGATGGTCTCATACCACATTTAGTCTTCAAGGCTTCACAATAAATTCAAAATCATACTCCCGGAACAATAACAACCACGGACAAATTCTCCCCCTAAACACAAGCTTATTGACTAGGTATTTCAACGTAGAATAATCCATATACATCTTCAAATGTCCACCCAGTAAAAAGTGTCTAAACTTTTGGAGCACGTATACCATGGCTAACCCTTCATGCTCAATGGTGGAATAGTTCTTCTCAGCCTTGGATAACCTTGTGCTTGCGAATGCTATAGGATGGTCCAATTCTCTTCCGCCAGCCTATGTCAGTACTGCTCCCAGTGCTATACATGATGCATCTACATGTACATGAATCTCCATCTTTCAATCTAGGAAGACTAAAATCGGCATGGTGACCATATTTCCTTTCAATATATCCAAGCTTTTCTGACAGTCCTCGTTCCAACAGAACATTACATCCTTTCTCAACAACTTCTCCATAGGCAGGGTGATCTGGTCATATCCCTTGATAAGCTTCCTATAATACCCAGTATGTCCTAAGGTTGCATGCAACTATTTTACACTCCTCGGTGTCTCCAAGTTGAGTATCACTGTGATCTTCATGGGATCTACCATCACTCCCCATCTACAAACCACATGATCCAGCAGAGTCCCAAAAGGAACACAAAATAGGCATTTCTTCATATTGAGCACAATATAGTACCTTCAACAAGTAACTAACATTAGGCGCAAACTTTCCACATGGCATTGTACCAACCCAAACACAGTCCAGTCATCAAAGTAAACCTCTAGAAACTTATGAATAAATTCCTTGAATGTAGCAATGACTATGTGCAAAAAAATCATAGGTGCATTCTTCAATCCGAAAGGCATTACAGTGTACTGAAAACATCCCCACTCAGTAGCAAAGGTCATCTTGCTTCTATCATCAAGTGCAATTTTGATCTGATGGTACCCAGAGAACCCATCAGTGAAGGAGTATGCTTCCTCACCACCTAAATTATCCAATACCTCATCACTGGATGGAGTCGGTAAAGGATCATGTATGCAAGAGTCATTCAACTTCCTGAGATCTACACATATCCTTATTTCATCCTTTTGCTTCTTTTCCTGTACCACCATTGGGCTTACCCAATCGGATTCTTCTACAGGCTCAATGATGCCTGCCACGAGCATCTTGTCTAGCTCTAAGCAGACCTTCTCCTTATACTTTGGATTGAGACGGTAAGGTCTTTGCCTAACCAGCTTCGTGTTGGGTTTTAACATGTTATTCATAATGCCCAAGTCTCCTATTATCCCCTTTAACTCTGTGAACTTGGTAGGGAACAAATCTTGGTATTCACAGAGCAATTTGATGACCTTATCTACGTCGCTTCATCCTAGTAATCTCCAATCTTCACAAATTTAGGCTCCACCTCCATACCAATATTTACTTGTTTCGCTTTCAATGGCGCGATTATATCAGAATTCTCAATCTGCAATCCCTCGACCTCACAGTGACCCTCGGTTTCAGGGATATTAAAATTTTGTGGATCCTCATCTTCTTCAGAAGTCACGTCATAACATTCCAGAGTGTGGCTCAGTTGAGTAGTCCAATCGGGTTGAATCATATCTAAAGTATCTTGCAATATCCTAAAGATTACTGCTTTAATTTCTTGTAGCGCTTCGTTAATAAAGTCAAACCCATTTTCGAAGTAAAACATCATTATGAATCCTTCACGCAGAATATTCCATTCACCTGTGCCATGGCAGAGCTCTATCTCCAAGTACCAGTTCATTGGGATGACATCCAAGGTATGACTGAACAAGTGCACCCATTCAGGTTATGGCTTCAATCCATAAGCCTTAGTCCATTTGGCCAAGTGTTCATGCGGATTATCCTTCCCATCATATTTGTCTGTCATTTGTACCTTCGACTTCCCAAAGTGTGTGCTCATCATCCTCATACACCAATCATCGAAGCCACCCTTCTGCGTACCCCACCATCTCGTGGATGTAGTGCGTAGTGCCCAGTCCAAAGCCTGGAAGCGCTGCTTCTCTGGTACTTCCTTATCAAATGCATCAAAAAATACATCTACATCATTCAAGCCATCGTAAGTGGGCAAATTTCTTACCTCTAAAGATACACAACACAATGAGCGAGTCATCATATTACAACTTAGCGTGGTCACTTCATGTAGCTGATTCTGCCAGCACTCTAATTCTTCATCAGAGTCTGAGGTGCAGGAGCTCTTGCAATCCCATGTAATCCATCCATCCACTGTCAGATTCATCCAATCTTGGTCTCACATTGTTATCTTATATATGCAGTCCAAATCATCATTTCTTTCATAATATCGGATTGGTTCATTATAGTGAGATCCTTCAGCAGGATCTAGGGGTACTATAACATGAAGTTATTTCTTTTCAAATATCATCTTTCACTTCTTTAGGTTGATTACCCCATTCATGTCAGTAGCCCAATCAATGCTAAGGAGTGTAGGGTAGGGGTTGCTATCATCCACAATTTCTATCACTTCAAAGTCAGCCAATGTGCTTGCGCCTTCAATATCTATAATTACTCCTTGTAGTCGTCCCAGTGGATGATCTTCTACTGATTTTCCATCCTTAACTAAATTGGATACCACTGCAGCGTGGGTCTGCCCATCTGCTCCCAAGTCTGTTTTGGTAAAAAATTTGTGTCCGACCCCAGATCCAGAATAACCTAATCCATTTCATATTCTCCTATCTACGTGGTCAGTCTCATCTCTCATCCTATCATTGCTTTATGCTTACCAATTTTTGTACTAGGCATGGTTCACCCGGAGTGTTTCTAATGCATCTATTTATAAGTTCCTGTAATCCCTTCATAGCCCTGCTATCGCGTAGAAACTTCATGCAAGTCTCTAGAAAGGTCAGAAGCATAGAAGGGTCCATTTCCTGATCAGGTTTATCCCTACTCCCTGAGGTAGAGGCCTCAACGAAGCTCTTCTTTGCTTCCATGAATGATTCAAGTGTGCACTCTAGATCAAATTCAACCTCCTTCGCCAGAGCTTTGCAAACCAATGCGCTGTCTTTGGGATGTTTCCCCTTATTATCGTCTGTTGAAATTCCACTTCGGAGCACTATATTCACATTCATATCATCTTTGTAAGGCTCAACCATCATCATCTGTGGATTCTGAGTCAGCTGAGCTGGTGGAATCCCTTTGTTGCATATCCTCACTATCAACGTAGGACAATCCTTTGTCTCATGATCAAACTGAGTATAGTATTAGCACGATGGACGCATTAGGTTAGTGCATTCATGGGCATAGTGTCTTGCTCCTCCATAATTGTAATAGATCAACTATCCCTGGCCTCTGCTAGGTCCTACTCCATGCCCCTAAAAGATTGTTTGCGCCATCCCAGTGCTCTGGTCAGGGGGTCGTGTTTCTGCCAGGACTTTATAGGTGGGTGTTCTGTCCATCATCAATTCATAACTTCGGAAGTTGCGCTCATCATGCTCTATCGATCGGTAGAAGTTGCAGAATAATTGTTGTGGTGTTTGTACAAACTTCTGCAACAAATGGAAATTATCAGTTGAATGTTTCCCTACTACCTGACATATAGCGCACCACAACACAAGCCCTGCGTTCCGTTCTGCTTGGGCTTTTGACCTCAAGGGCATCGGTCCTCCTCTTACAATATAGTTTGTTAGCTACCTATACCAATAGGTTTCATTTTTCATGATTGGCAAGGGAAGTTCCAATATGATCTACTTTGGTGATACAAAGATCTCATATTCTTGTGGAAGAAATATACTTACATTTGGTTGATGCTGCCCTACTTCTGAATGGGTGATCCAAC
>APFE031128844.1:148671-162316 GCA_000404065.3 Pinus taeda
GTTTATTGTTAAGAAGAAGAACTCGGCTGTAATGTCTGGAAGAATGATATAAACAAAGCTTGGAGTTTACAGGAATTAGGTCTTACTGATGCATACTGTCTTGGAACCATTGAATGCTATAGGATTCTAGTGTTATGGCTTAATATAATAAGTGTTTTCTATCTCTGCTAATGTTTTATTATTTGTTTACCTCACATCTCTCATATGTTGTTCTAAATCTAGGAAGAAAGAAAAAGAATTGCTCAGGATTTGTCCAGGGAGACACCCTGATCTCAATCTGTCTTTACTATTAATGTTTTCTATGACCTCAGCTGTTTAATTGGAATTCTTAACTGCTCCAATAAACCCTGAATATTTCACAGTTACTATTTAGTAATTCATGTATGATACTAAGTAGAAATTGTTGTTCAAATTGTTATCACACTGTCCGTAATTCCATTTCCCACTGTTTTCACTCACTAATCATAATTTATATTAAGAATAGCCATCTAGCCTTGCAGTAAAACTTTCTCCATCATAGGCACCAGGACTGTCTCACATTTCTGACTCCATATGCCCAATGGAATAGCATCTTTCACACACTTCATGCCCTTCTCACAACATAAGTTCACCAACCAAAGTCTCAAACAAAAAACCGAAACTCATAACTAGCCTAAAATATTCACAAAACAGAGCTAAAACTTAAAGAGAGATCCCTCTCTGATTATAGGTAGGCTAGGACCTATACTCCAAAGTTTGGTTAGTGGTTACCCCGGTCGTATTCCCTTGGGAGTCATAGGGAACAACCTGGGTATTAACATAGTTCACAAAGACTGGGTAGTGGTCTTTGTCATGCCCCTGACCTTTACATTTCAGGCACCATATCTCTTCTCACACCTCCAGTTGAATTGTTCTGTCGTGCTTCAAACTTTGCATTTCAAGGGAAATATTTTTCAACTATGCATGGATCTATTGAACCCCCATATTCGAATCCTGCATCAGCATTTCAAGCAGTCTTATGGAAATCTCCAAGGCATCTACCTGAGTCGTAATCTTTTGTTGTGACAGTGCAACCCTTAGGTGAGGCAGGAGTGAAGCCATGAACCATTGGCGGTGTTGTCCATCTCTTAAGTTCATATTGTCTTCGTGGATTTTACACTTCAATCTCTGATCCAATTCCTAAGGTGTCTGACCTAGTTTCATTGCGATTTCCTTGAACCCCATAATCGACTATGCCTCGGATTTAGGCCTACTGAACTCTTTATTCAGCATGGTTTGGATTTTTGCCAGCCCAGTGTTTGGGTTATCATTAGAGTATTTGATGTACCAAGTTAGCGCGTGATCCTGCAAAGCACTAACCAATGTTTCCTTCTTCATGTCATCATTTGTGACACCCTGAAATTCCCATATAGCTTTCACGATGAACCAAAACTGGTCCAGGTCCTCATTTTCCAAGCCCTTAAACAAAGGAAAATTCACTAAATTCGCCATGTTGAACTGTCATGGAGGTGGTGGTGGTGTGGTTGAAGTCGCAGGTGACGGTAGTAAAGTTGGAGGTGGTGTAGGTGGAGGTGGAAATCGTAGGAATCCCTATTTTATGAACTGAATTGTACTTCATGGAGAAGCCTACACTACTCCCTCTTCGTAACCCAACGGAGGTGAAATCAAAGGGCTATATTCAAGACCATTTCTTTCTTTGTTCTTGTAAGTCTTTCCACTTTGAGTAGCTCTAAACATAAAGGTAGCTACATAACGCATTCTTCGCACAATAACATCTTAATACAGGTATTTAAAGACTTTAAGTACTTACCTCGTATACCTTTCAAAAAGTGTTGATCCACCTCGCTGTAACTAACCGAGGTATTGACCGTGAATTCAATCACAAATCCTCCTATGATGTGATTAATCCAGTGATCGACAACACGGGCGAGCTTTGGCTATCCACTAGCTTCACGATCCACTCGTATAACTGAATTGGAAAGGAACAAAAAAAGATCTCATGGATTTCTATATACAGGTACCTGTCCAAACACTTTTCCTTTGTCAGCCGCAGATTTCTGTTCTCCTGCACCATGAATTCATGGATCTTCCTATCCAACTAGTCTACGACCTCTTTCTTAGTTGGATTCCGGTGATACGATATCACACATCTCTTATGCAGATTCTAGTCCCAGCAACGAAACCATTTGTTGGATTTTTGGGGCCTGACCAAGGTTCAGCTTTAGTTAGCCAAACAAATCCCTACACTACTGGCCCTTTCAGCATCAGCTCGTGGAGCACAGACTGAGTTCTCATCTGAAGCAGTATGGCGGGATGCTGGAACCAATTTTCTACACCCTGAGATGGTTGTGATGTCGGTTTATACCCTCTTTTCCTACTTTCGTGCAGGTCACTAAGCTTTAGGGCTTTGTCAGTCTACCCTTTATTCTACTCTTTAGTACCTCCACGAAGTTGTACGATTGACCTTCACGTAGCCCTAACCCATGATCCAGGTACTTCCGCACAGCTATGACAACACTGTATAGGTTCCCAAGTTATCTTAAGTGTTCTACTTATCTTACTAATCAATCACAATTAGCGTCGTGTAAATTGATATTATTACTTGCGGTTAATTAACCAATACAATCACATACATTTTCATATCACATGAACATTATAAATTAAACCCAAAATGCAATATAACCTAATGCATTAATAATAAATAAATACACAGAATTTGCACAATACTTCTCTTTATTGATATCTTTAGATTAATACAAACTCTATCCACCCTGTGCACATAGTTGCAGGGGTCCGTGCACGCAGCTGTGGACTTCCACCATAGGCCTCTACACACTCATCTGCAGAGCCTCTACCTATGCTAAGAACCTAATCACTTAGACTCCAATGCTTAAATCCTTACTTCATTCTTCCGTATCTACTTCGAACTACTTAGAGCTTACTTACTTAGCTCTTTTTTATACAATCCCATGGTCTGCGGACCATGGGTGGATCTTTAAGCCGACTATAAAACTTTATTACAAAATTGTCGCAAAACATAGGCTTTTAGTCCCAAAACTGTCCTTGGGGGAACCCATTCCCAACAGATGGCCACTTAGAATCCAAATTCTTTAAGAAGATGGAAGCCTTGAAAGCAGTAATGATGAAGAATAACATCCATTTGGAGCACTCTTCAACTTCAACTTCATCTTTAAGAATAGTACTTTCTGCATGTGGTTGTCAAGCATCTCGGTCTGGTTATGCACTAAATGTATCTTCTTATTCTTATTCTCATGAGTGGCTCATTGATTCCGGAGCTTCTTATCACATGGCTAAAAACAAAGCCATGTTTTCTTATTTAAATGATTGTAACACCAAAATATATATATGTTGGTGATGATAGATCTCTTAATGTTGTAGGGACTAAAACTATTTATCTAGACAATGGTGAATTTTATGATGTATTATGTGTTCCAACCTTATCCTGCAACCTTCTATCTGTATATGAGATAAATCATTCAGTTGAAGCTAAAATCGTTGAATTTTCACCTCACAATGTTGTAATTAAGGAACTAAGAGATCTTAGGTAGATTTTAGCTACTAGCATTGCTGATGATTCTACAAGGTTGTATAAGTTTAAAAACTTTGGGTCATCTACTCTTCGCTTAGTATTTGTTGCTCACAATGATGAAGTGAGAAAACTTTGACATGACAGGTCTTCCTATGGTATCTTGCAGAGATGGTGTCTGTTCCAAATGTGTACTTAGAAAACATCATCGGGATAGTTTTGAAAAATTCTCCTCTTGGAACGCCTCAGCCCCTTTACAGCTTGTGCATAGTGATTTATGTGGTCCACTTCCAGTTGTTTCATTCTCTGGCTACAAGTATTTCTTAACTTTCATTGATGATTTCTCCAGACGCACTTGTGTATACTTCTTAAAACTCAAGAGTGAAGTATTTAACATGTTCTTGGCCTTTGAGGCCTTTGTTGAGAAACAATCTGGACATCAAATTCTTAAACTAAGATCTGATAGTGGTAGAGAATATGTTAACTACAAATTCATCAACTTTTTCACTGAGAATGGAATTCAAATGCAACATACTGTTCCATATACTCCACAAAAAAATGTGTAATTGAAAGGAAGAATCACACCTTAAAAGAAATGGCTAATTATATGCTTCAATCTAAAGGACTTAGTCTAAATTTCTGGGTAGAAGCAATTAACGGTGCAAATTACATAGTCAATCACACTCCTACTAAGGTTTTAAAGAATATCACTCCAAAAGAACCATGGAGCTCAATTAAACCAGATGTAAGTCACTTTCATGTTTTTGGAAGTGAAGCATGGGCCCATATTCCATATGAGAAACATAAATATTTAGAACCTAAGAGTGAAAAATGCATTTTTGTTGGATATTCTGAAGATGTCAAAGAATATAAACTTATTCCACTTAAGTCCAAAGATGTTATCATTAGAAGATACGTAAAGTTTTTTGAAAATATGTTGGCCTACGAGCCTAGTTCAACGGATGTGCCACCTCTCTTTATTCCTTCTACTTCTGAAAATATTTATTCTTCAGATGGTGATAGCGAGGATGACAATCCTCCCCCACCTTCTCAGGATTCTCCTTCAGCTCCTCAACATCCGAAATGGGTTTGTGCTACTCGGGATGCAACAGGTGCTCTTGCAGGTGATTCTACAGATCAACGACGTACACGTTCTGAGTTCAATAGAGTTGCTTCTTTACTAGCTCAAGCTTCAGTGAATTATGATCCTGACACCTTCACAGAAGCTTTAGGCCATCCAGATTGGGACGCAACTGTGAATGAATAATATCGTTCATTATTGGCAAATGATACATGGGATCTTGTTCCTCTTCCAAAGGGACAAAAACTTGTTAGATGCAAATGGGTTTATAGAACCAATTATGGACCAGATGGAAAAGTTGATAAACATAAATCTCGTCTTGTTGCTAGGGGATTTTCACAAGTTGAAGGCATTGACTATACTGAAACCTTCTCCCCTGTTGCCAAAATGAACTCTATCTGCCTTGTTCTTTCCCTTGCTGCCTCTTTCAAATGGGAAGTCCATCAGCTGGATGTTAAATATGCCATCTTGCATGAAGAAATCTATATGGAACAACCTCCTAGATATATACAAATAGACTCCATCCTTGTATGTAAACTTAAGAAATCCCTTTATGGTCTCAAGCAAACCCCTCAAGCTTGGTATGCCAAAATGGATAGCTTTCTTTTAGATACTGGATTTTCTAGGTGTCATTTTGACAATACCGTCTACACCAAGAAAGTGGGTAAGTCTCTTATCATTCTTGTTGTTTATGTTCATTATCTTATCCTTACTGGTAGTGATCCCAACCTTATAGACCATGTGAAGTCCAACCTTAAAAGGAAGTTTGAAATGATAGACTTAGGACACTTGCATTATTTTCTTGGTCTTCAAGTCTTGCAATATAAGGAAGGTATTTCCCTTTCCCAGTCCAAGTATGCCTGTGATATTCTACACCACATTCACATGGAAGACTATAAGCTAGCCCCTTCTCCCTTTCACTCTAGAGTCAAACTTTCAGTCACTTGTACTTGCACTGAACTTGATGCTACCTTATACTATCAACTTGTAGGAAAAAAATTGTATGAGACCCATACTCGTCCTGGCCTTTCCTTTGTTGTTGGCCTTATTGCTTAGTTTATGAAAAACCCCCATGAAAGTCATTGTAAAGTAGCTAAAATAATATTAGGTTATGTTCAAGGTACAATTCTATTTGGGATTCATTACAGTGTAGAAGCATCTCCTCTATTGGTTGGTTTCACTGTTGATTGGGCTGGTGACCATGATGATCAGAGGTCTACTGTCGGTTATGTATTCACTCCTAGTTCTAGACCTATTACATGGAATTGCAAGAAACAAAGTGCCATTTCTCTTTCTTTAGCAGAAGCAGAGTATCGTGGTGCCATAGAAGCTAGTAAGGAAGCCATGTGGCTTCGTTAGATCCTGTCAGAGTTTGGCTTTTAAAAATAGCATTTGACTACACTTTGGTGTGATAATCAAAGTGCCATTCAACTATGCAAAGATCCAATCCAACATCAACGAAGAAAACACATTGAACTACACATGCACTTGATCAGAAATCTCATTCATGACCATGTTCTTGAAGTGAAATATTGTTCAATAGATGATCAAGTTGCAGACATCTTTACAAAGGCTCTCACAGAGGTGAAGTTTACTAAACTTTGATTTATGTTGGAGTTTAGGAAGTTGTCACTAAGGGGGAATAGGCTCTAATGCCTCCTCCCTTTTCCTATTGCGTCATATTTGTACATCCTTCAATCCTATCCCAAGTTGTTCTTAAGGGGGGATGCTAGGATATTCTGACACATAGGAAATAGTTAAGTTTAACTTGGTCTAGTGTAGAGTTAGGTAAAGTGTCTTTCTTTACTATGTAAATTTGTAACTTAGAATCCGATGGTCATGATATGTTCTAGACATGAAGTGATCCGACAGTTCATTCTCTCCTCACTATTACCAACACTTGAACTGTGGCTTAACACCCAATTGGTCCATGATCTCTATTTAAAGAGCATGGAGGGTCATTTGTAGGGTAACTATTCATGAGAGAAGCTTATGTAAATTTTCTTTCTTTTATTAATAAATTTCCTAAATTGTCCGCGTTGGCTCAAGCCGTGGACTGTTTCCCTCTTTGAGGGTTTTAACCACATCAAGAATATTGGTGTATTGATCTGTGATTTGTTTTTGAGTGGTGTCCTTTGTTCCATCTTCTGCCTTCATGCGATCTTCATGTCACGTCGTCACTTCATAGTTGGGGTCTCCAAAGTTTCTTTCATCATCAATGGACCTACTTGAGCTTGCAACCTTGTTTTGCCTCTGTGTTGTCAACAAACTTCCTCTTGCATTCATTACATTTGGTATTTTGTCTTCAGCTGTTGTTCATGATGTTTCTCGTTGTGATGCCATTGCTATCATATCTTTATGTCCTTGTCTACAAAAAAATGTTGTCTTCGTGAATAGGCAAGTCCCTGGACACTTGATCGACTGCATCCCCAAGTGTGCTCTGAATGGTGTCTTTCTCTCTACACTCCTAGAAACCATTGTACCTGTACTGTTGAGAGGTAGATGAACACCTGGGATACCTAAAGACATGGAAACACTCATGGCAAGAAATCCATCAGTCAAAAACCACAATGGACATGAAAACTGACTTGCAACATACCTGGGTGCATGATCATGAAGGTTGCACAATTTCAGTTGAGAGGTCGGGAGATCGATTGCCAAGACTGCACAAGGCATAGTTTGGGCTATTGGGAGACTCGCTAAATGCCGAAACTATGGAATGCATAGTCTAGTCTGGCTATTGACTGCAGGGATTGTGCAATGTGCAATTCTAGCTGGGAAGGACTGTTGACCTAGGGACAGATTTACAAAATTTCTTGGGCCAAGAAATCACTGTCCTCCAGAAATTTAAAAATAGTCCTGGAGGCCAGTGCTGGGTAGGAATACGAAAAACTAGAGAGGAAGGTGATCCCTCCTTCTCTAGATTGTGCAATGCAACCTTGGTGAAGGTAGGGTATGGTCTGGTACTAAGACAGTAAATGCATGGCAACACTAAGTGATAGCAGAAGTGATTCACAGTACATGAAAAACATGAATGAAAGATTCAACAAAGAGATCAACATGCATGTGGGTGAGGCAGTTCATCGGTTGGGCGAACGTCCATGCAAAACGGTTTCATGCATGCAACAACAGTGAGATAGGAACGAAAACTGAAACAAATCTAGGACAAGATAGTATATATGTAAAAAACAACAAGCGTTCAAAGAAATCAAGAAAATAGTACTCTCACAAGTGAAAACACAAAAAGTGATAGAAATGCAGCACAAGGCATGGGAAGTGGGCTTACCCCAAAACAGCAGAGCTAAATGTGTCAACTACTCCTAGATGTCATGTGGGATGTTAGAGCTGCAAGGTTGATGTGAGGAATGAGCTTTGAAGTGTCATGTTGATCAGTTTTTGTAACATCGAGGTTGTGATGTGCATGCCACGAATCTAGGGGAAGCGACACTTGGTGGGGTGTTTCAGAATTGCTCCTTGCATGTAACCTCCAACTACTAAACATAGATCCTTGAAACAAGGGATGCATTTGCATGCTGCCTTGGGAGAAGTAGCCCATACATGCAAGTCTATTTTTCTCATTCCTGAAGGGAATTGGTCAACTCAGCTGCACATGCAAGAGATTGCTCGAATGCTGGAGAAAAATGTGCATTTCTGGCTGTGAGTTGGGTTGAATTCCTAGGAGATTTGTGCAATTTCTGGGCAGAGCAACTGACGGCTACCTAGATTTGCACAAATTCTGGGCTAAGCAGACTTGATGGGGAAATTTGCGAATATCCTACTGGGAGTGTTTGTAGGAAGGATTGTCCAATCTTGGAGCCTAGCAGGCTACCAGAGAGAATTGCGCAATTTCTGGAGGGAAGGTTGGTTTCCCTCCAGAAATGCACAATTTTCAATGGGAATCTGCTTAGCCTACAACTGGTCCAAGCCTAGGTGGACAACCTATGAGGGGAATGGATCAAGCTGGGACCAACAGGGTGCCTTTGTGTAAGAAAGACATTGAACCTTGTGAACTTGACGAAGTAAGGCAAACTGCTATGAAGCTTGGAAGGGAGGTTGCAAAATAAGGCTGCAGAAAAAATTTGGAGGGTGGTTGTAATCACTACAACAACACTTTGTGACACATTGGTAGAACTCTAGCTCTCTTAATGGACCTTGTTCATGAAAATAAAGTCTAACACCTCTAGAAGTATTGTTAAGTTTTCAGCTCATCTTGGTTTCACACTAACTTGATTATAAGATGTAGCATCTACCAAATCCTTGGTCGATTGACACACATTCCATGCCAAGGCAACACAATTGTTTCGATTGGAGTCTAGGGGTATATAGGTGAACAAGTAGTCTAGTCGTCAGAGTCTTAGTTTCATCTCTGGTGTTGCTCCACTGCCAGCAAGCCTAGATAGTACCCCGTTGGAACACAAGCATGGCTCCACTACGATCAAGCTTGATTAGTATCCCGAAAGAGTTACTTTCATCACCTCCTTGTGTAGGAAGCATTTCTCTTCTTTCGCCTTATTCATTTTTCATTTGAATTTTTGACTTTTCATTTTTTCATTTTTCACTATGCATAGCACTTATTCATTTCAAAGGCAGAAGAGGGATCCCAACTTATTTAGAGCAGAAGAGTTGTTCCAGCAGATAAGTAGTTTATTGTATCTCTGACGTGCTTCTTAAGGTTTTTCCCCTTACCTTACTCTACTTGATTGAGCTAACAAGGGTTAACCTAGAAACAATCAAGTAGAGAAGGTGACATGAGTTAGCATGCAAACATTGTGTTTACACCAAGGTTCACTTCAAGAATTATGTATTTTCCTTTGACGTATCATGGACTAAAAGTAACAAGCTCATCATACATAGGAAATATGATAGATAACCAAGTAGTGATAGTTGCACAAACCCTCTTGTACTTTACCCGACTCGCTTGAAGATTCATACATGGTTTCATGCAAAACTAACCTATGAATGAAACAACTGAATGAACTAACAATCAACAAAGCAAAGAAAGAGAAAAAGAAAAAAAAGAAAGTGAAGCAAGTAAACAAACAAGAAAACAAAGCACGTAAGCAACCAAGCATGCAATCAAACAACTAAAAGAAAACACTACTCCTACTCCTACACTAAAGGTACATGGGCATGATCACGTGAAGTGATACTTCCAATGCAGCCACTGAAGCATTGGTAAACCCATGTTGGTGAAGGCTTGGTCCCCGACCAACCCAGTTGTGCTAACCAACAAGAAAGAAAGATATAACAATGAATACAACCACACTTCATGGTTAAAAGTGCCCACGGGACATAAGTGAGTGCATGTGCATGATGGGCAATCTGCGGACTTATCAGGTGTTGTGTGGCACTACGCGCAACTTTGAAGCATAAGCACACTCTTCACTGTGACATGCAAGAAAATGACAGAGAAAAAGATAACTTGCGTCATGCACGAGTGCTTGTAATGTAAGACTCCTCCAATGCATGGGCAATGGGATCATGTAGTTCAAGTGGAGGAAGTAAAATTTGAGTGTTAGATTGGTCTTGAGTGCATATAGATGAGTGATGAGGAGCCTTGAGTGTTTGAACAATTCCCTGATCGGAAGCAAAACCATCCTCAGGACAACGAGGGCCTGACATAACCATCAGCTCAGGCTAAAGTGCCTCGACGGTCTATGGGGTTTCGACTTCATTGAGAGATGGATCTTTGTAGACTAGTGGCTTAGACAGATTAACAACGAGTGAATCAACATCGTGATTAAATGATGAGGTGAAGATATCATGACAACCAAGATCAGAAAATTCAGGATGTTGGTCGGCATCCTCATGCTTTGATGAATCACACGGAACAGTAGATGAGGAGGAAGGGTGTTCACCCTCTGCATTTCCAGAAAAAGTAGATTAAAGATCAAGTGGTTTTCCAATGAATGATTGGTCCTCTCCATTATTGGATGATGGGCTAACATAAGGTTTGTCCCGCGAAAGATCAACAATGGTTGCATCCATGGATGAAGGCACACATGTGAAATCATGGATGGAAGGTTCACCAATGATGTTAGGAAAGAACATAGGGGGTTCAAATGGAAGGGAGTTATCCTTTTTCGAGTGTTAATACTCAAGCTCCCACTCATACTCTTCATGAATTATAGTGCATGTTGGTTGTGCAACACCAACTCCATCATTGGGTTGTTCCTCGTTCATAATAAGTGAAGAGTCTGGAATGGATGAACACAAGACAACATCATCTAGAGGAACACCTGGATGTTGTTGAGTGATAAAATGTGTCTTTTTAACCCCTATTTATCCTACATTAATTATCAATCCATGTACAATTTTTTATCTCAAGAGTATACTCAGTCTGAGGTGGTCACTTGATTAAAGAGTAATGTCTTCTAATTTGCAGTACAATGTTAAATACAAGAGTAAAAGGATGATGGAAATAGAATCTACTTGTAATCAAAAGAAACCTTAATGCTCTTAAACTTATATCATTCGTTTAGAAAACTACAACAATTTATCAGTCAAGGATGCAGTAGTGATAACTCTTTCCTCTATCAACTGATATAAATGAAATTAGTCATAGACAAGATCTCCAATTTGAGAACTTAGACAGTGATAGTCAATGTTCTTTACAATTATTGATCTTTCAATCCACACTAAAGAAAATAACTGGAAATGGAAATTCAATTGGAAATTATTACTAAAACACACTTGCTACACTATCAATTAAAAGGTGAAAGCAAATCCTTGCAGAAAAGGAACAGTGACTAAGTCTATTGGAAAACTGAACAGTAAAAATTACTTTAAATGAATTGAACAACAATCTAAAATATAATGGAACAGTAAAGCTAATTAAATGGAAACACACGATGATTGTAAACTAAATTGAATCAACAATCTTATCCTAGCAAAATGAACATTAACCACAGGTATAAAAGAACGACAATTGCAGCTATAATTGAACGGTATTTAAATGAACAACAATCGCAGTTGTAAGTGAATTGTAGTTAAATGAACAACAATCACAACTGTAAATGAACAACAGAATCCGAATTAGAAAATGCAATATTATTTCAGAATGAACAACATGACATTTTAAGTTATGAATAATAATCTTGCTATCCAATTATGATTTCGATATAACAAAGCAATTCAGTGAAATGTTTAGAAATAGAAGATTACAGAATAAAGTGATTTAAGTAAATGCAAAGGAAATCAAACCACACACAACTGTAATTGTAAAATAGTGATACAAGAAGCAAGTGGATCCACTAGGGCCAGGCCCTTAGCCACCAGTGAAGCACCGCTAAGTCTATGTTATGAAACCAGCTCACAAAAAGATAAAAAAGATTGATCAACGCCTTAGAAATAAGCCTCTTCGAGGGGGCAACCTCCTTTACATTACACAAATGAACAATTCTTGGATGATACAAAAGACAATACCTCCTTTCTATATATAGGAGTCTAAGGGGTCATAATATAATCAGAGCTGACATAACAATAATAATGTAAAGGCACAATAATAACAATAGTGGGCTTCTATGGGGCACAATAATAACATATGGGGACTACATGGGTACAACAATATAATAAGGGGGTTGTACTAATAACAATAAGGGGTTACACTAGTAGTATAGGGGCCTAACATGGCCCTCTCCTTCAAAAAGTGTTGTCCTCAACGCTTGAGTAGTTCTTGATGCTTTTGTATAAAATTGTTGTCCTCCCATGTGGAATCTTCAATGGGTAAGTTCTTCCACTTGATGAGATAGTCTGAAATTGATCGATTTCCTAGCTGTCAGGTTCTTGTTTCTGTGACTGTTCTAGGTTCCAACATGATTTTTCCTTCCTCTTGAAGTTCTGGCAATATTGTTTGAATTAGGATCTTTTGTAACTTTTGAGTAAGTGGCCATACTTCTTCATCCTTCTTCCATTCATCCCTTGCTTCATTTATCCAATCTGGTTCGATAATAGGAATAACACAAAACAATGATTCCACATCCTCATCCTTTCTTGAGAGTGCATTTGTAAAAAAAAAATTCTTCCATTTTCTATAGATGATGTCAAAGTCATAACCCAACATATTTGTTACACATTTTTTTGTTCTTCTAAAGATAATAGTTGTTCTAAAAAGTATTTAAGACTATCATGATCCATTTTTACCTTGAAGTGTCTTCCCATTTGGTAAGGTCACCATTTTTTAAGTGCATGTAATATTGCCAATATTTCCTTCTCATAAATAGCTTGCTTGAGATGTAGAAGTAAAAATACCCAATCACCTACATCAAAATGAATTTTCACTATGAGGTTAATCTACCTGTTGTTTCATTCGATTTTGCACCAAAGTGGTGTTATCCTTTAAAAGTTGGAGAACTTGTTGTTGATGCTGAATGTGATATTTCACTACTAGAACCTTTTTCTTCTTGATATGTCCTTCTATCTTTAGATTTTGAGGAGTAGTAATTTCTTCCAATCCTTTACAAGATATGGTCAGATTCATTTCTTGATGCTTGATGTGATCTTTCACTTCTTGAACAAATTTCTTCTTGATATGTCCTTCTATCTTGATAGTTTGAGGAGTGGTAATTCTAACCAATGAATTAAAAGATATGGTTGGATTCATTTCTTATTTCTCAATGTGATCTATCACTTCTTGTACCTTTTTCTTCTTGATATGCCCTTCTATCTTGAGAGTTTGAGGAGTGGTAATTCTTGCTAATGCTTTACAAGATATGGTCTAGTTCATTTCTTCTTTCTCTGGGGTTGTGTCCTGGTGTATATCCTCTTCTTTTGATGTTTCTTGATCCTTTTCTTCCTCCTCTTCATAATCTATGTAAAAGAATTTCTTCTCAGCACACTTATGACCTTTAGTGCATTTGCTATCACAATTGTAACAAAGCCCTTTTTCTCTTTTTTCTTCCAATTGTTGTGGTGTAACCCTTGTATGTTGTGGAAGGCTAGGAGAAACAACACTTCCATCTTTATAGTTGTGAGGGGTAGACTTCCTTGTTGCCATCATTTTACTTTCCACTATTTAACAAAGCCCTTTTACTCTTTCC
>APFE031128846.1:9065-23989 GCA_000404065.3 Pinus taeda
AAATTATAGTGTAACAAATTGAATTGGCTTCTACTTATTATTTTTATTATTATTTATTACTATTTTATTGATTTAAAGCTAGGTATATCTCCCTCACTCATGATATATGTAATGTGAATGGAGTTCTTTTTTTAGGTCTAACACTTCATTGACTAAATGCTCCACTACAACATTTCCTCTCTATTGTCTTGTGGAGCTCGTCTTGTGGAGCTCCTTTCAGTGCAATAAGTAGAATCTATTTTATTTAAATGTTGTTGGACTTTATGATTTAAGGTTTTTATTTGGAGACTTCACTATCCACCACCATCACATCATTGTCAACATTTCTTCACACTTCAACCTCCATTGCCTTGACAACTCAACCTCTTGTGCCTTGACAAGACAACTCTATGGCCACCATCTTCACTACCTTCACAATTCTCTCTTACATAAGCTAATGCAATCTAACACAAGTTAATGACCATCCCAACAATCTAGAAACACATGAAGCAACCACAAAATTCTTTTAGATTGCTTAGTTGGAGTAGGAAGACAACTTATTAGGCTAACCATATCCTCTGATACAACATGCCAAAGGCTACATATTAATGATATTCAGCTTATTTAAAAAACTCTTTATCAAAAACTAAATCCTATATCATGCTTCTAATAGATATTCCATAGTTTTATGTGACACCAAATTGATCCTAGCAAATTATTTCAAGTCCTTAGAGTTCTTTTTGTGTGTTGGGTATGTAAGATCCCAATTGTTAAAAATTATAACAACTCTTGCACATTTTAGTGTTCCAACTAAAGTAAAAAAAATAAAATTAAACCTTCAAAAAGGACAAGAACAGAAAGGGATATTAAAATACAACTGTTTATTTAATTAATAATTGCAAATAATACATGCCATAATGATAATAATAGAAACCCTTTCAAATGGCATGCAAGGGTGCTCATTAATAGACTAAATCAACTGAACTCTGAAGCACACTTGTGGATCCTCGATGGATCCACCAACAAATTCACCCACAGGGTTTTTGTCCCCGGGATCAAACTAGAACTAGCCTTGCCAAGTTCTCCACAAAGACAAAATAAATAGATAACTCTTGATGATCTTATTGTTAGGCTCATGTCCCCTTTATAGGTTTGATGGACTCTCTATAGACTTTATTTTGTTGTTCCCTGTCGTAAAATTAAGGAAAATACCATGGGCCAATGTCGTGGGCAAATACCACAGTAATGACCTTGGGCAGATTCCGTCCACTTTGGCCATATCCAAAAAACAAAGGAATATTACAAATCCTCCTGCCCAAAGATTGTTTTCCCTTAATATATCCACTTCTATCCACAATAGAAGCATCTGTATATTCGTTACCAAGAAACTACTTTACAAGAAAAATAATTGTGTTTCCAATAACATTACGATGCAAATCTCGAGTTTCCTTTGTACTCTTTGTTGAAAACAAAATAAAAGAACATATTTTATTTCTCTATGTCTATCTCTTACATGTATTTCCTCTATTTTTCTACGATAACAAAATCAAAACACATCTTCTTACATGTAACTCCTATGTTTTTCTATGATAAAATGCAGATTTATTCAAAGCACTTTTCTGATTGTTTACATTTTGAAACTTTCTATTTCATAAAAATGAAATTTATCAAAACAAATCAAACTCTCTGTTTACTTCTCGTCATTTTTTAATTTTTTTAATTTTTTAATTTTGTAATTTTCTACTAAAAGAAGTTGTTGTTTATGTTACTATGATCATATTCATGTCTCTTCCCACCTAAGTACATAAATAATCTCAATAGTTGTTCCTCACATGTAGCCAGCTCTTTATTTTTTTTATATATCTCCATTTTTCATTCTACAACTTTTTTTTTTATGAAATATTCATAAGATTCCAATGTAATTTTGATAACGACACTACACAATTCAAGCAAGAATGGTTACAAGAAAGCATGAATTGTATGAAGAGATGTAGAAGAAATTACTTCTTTGTACCTACTATGACTATGCGAGAAAAATATCGCAGGCGCATTCTTGAGTCCAAACGGCATCACAATGTATTGAAAACAAACCCACTCCAACATGACCGTCATTTTTCTCCTATCCTCAAGCACGGTCTTAATTTGATGATACCTCGAAAACCCGTCAATGAATGAGTAGGCCTCCTTCCCTCCAACATTGTCTAATACATCACCAATAAATGACATTGGGAATGGGTCGTGGACACACACAAGTCTATGCAAATTCTTATCTCACCCTTTTGCTTCTTCTCCTGAACCACCATTTGGCTCACCCTATCAAATTCTTCAACCAGTTCTATGATGCTTACCTCCAACACCTTATCCAGCCCTAGGTGAACCTTTTCCTTGTATTTAGGATTAAAGCGATATGGTCTATGTTTAATAGGCTTCGCGTCCGGCTTTAAAGTGATCTTCATAACACCCAAATAACCAATTATGCCCTTAAAATATGAAAACTTGGTAGGGAATATATCCTGGTATTTGCGGAGTAACTCAACAACTTTATGCACAGTAGCGTTGTCCCAATAATTTCCAATCTTTGCAAACTTCGGTTCTGCTTCAGTGCCAATATTTATTTGCTTTGTCTTCAATGACATGGTGATGTTCGAGTTGTCTATTTGTGGGCCTTCGACCCCCTGGTGCCCTTCTGCCTTTGGAATATTAATTATTCTTGGATACTTATCTTCCTCTTCAACAGTCACATTATAACATTTCAACGCATGGTGCAACTAGGTGCTCCAATCTGGTTGGATCCATTCCATAGGTTCTTGCTTCGTTCTGAAGATAACCACCTTAATTTCTTGTAGAGCTTCATTGATGCTTGTGAAGTTGTCTTCAAAGTTGAAGGTCAACAAGAACCCTTCCCTTAATATATCCCACTCCTTGGTGCCATGGCGAAGCTTCGTTTCCAAGTACCAGTTAATGGGAACTGTATCCAAAGTATAGAAAAATATGTGTACCCATTTTGGATATAGTTGTGTCCCCCATCCCTTAGTCCATTTTGCTAGGTGATCGTGCGAATCATCCCTTCCATTATATTTCTATGTCAGTCTAGTGTTAGGACGCCCAAACTGTAACCCCATCATTCTTCTATAATCTCACCATCCATCAAAACTATATTTATGGGTACCGCACCATCATGCAGGAATGGCATGTAGGGCCAAGTGTAATGCTTGGAAGCGGTGATCCTTAAAAACTTCATGGTCAAATTCATCCAAAAACGTATCTACATTAGTTAAACCATCATAATAGGTTTAGATTTAGTTGCGTCAACTAACAAATCCCTACACTATTGGCCCTATGTAATGGAGGTTTAGATTTATGTTTTTATAATATTTATTTTAGGTTTTTATAATGTTTATTTTTTTTTAGAGAAATTACATAGAGAATAAAGAGTTGATTTATAATGCTCATTTTTTTTGGAGAAATCACATAGAAACAAATAACCGACTTGTTCCCAACCTAGATCTAAGTTTGTTTTTTATCTTATTATTTATTTTTTATATAAATTTTAACTTTAGTATTATCATGCTTATAAATATAATCATCATCATTTATAATAATATATATATATTATTATATATATATATTATATATGTGGGTTCATTTATTATATAAATTAAAATGAGAATGATGTATACAATGATTAATATTTATAATCATAAATTAAGTATTTTATTTTTTGACATTTTAATATAAAATATTTTATTTCCAATTTTATTAATTATTCTCATAGTTATATTTTTTTGAATAATATTTTTATTCTATATATATGAGTGTAGAAAATAATTTATTATAATATTAATTTTTTATAGGGTTATTATTATATTTAAACATAAATTTTAAAATATCAATTAATAAATATAAATCATTAATATGTTATATATATAAAAATTGCCAGTATTACAAATTGAATTGATTTCTACTTATTATTTTTATTATTATTTATTACTATATTATTGATTTAAAGCTAGGTATATCTCCCTCACTTATTATATATGTAATGTGAATGGAGTTTTTCTTTTTTAGGTCTAACCCTTCATTGAATAAATGCTCCACTACAACATCACCTCTCTATTGTCTTGTGCAGCTCCTTACACTGCAATAAGTAGAATCTATTTTATTTAAATGCTGTTGGACTTTATGGTTTATGGTTTTTATTTGGAGACTTCACTATCCACCACCATCACATCATTGTCAACATTTCTTCACACTTCAACCTCCATTGCCTTGACAACTCAACCTCTTATGTCTTGACAAGACAAATCTATGGCCACCATCTTCACTAGTTTGCCTTACATAAGCTAATACAATCTAACACATGTTAATTACCATCCCAACAATCTAGAAACACATGAACCAACCGCAAAATTCTTTTATGTTACTTAGTTGGAGTAGGAAGACAACTTATTAGGCTAACCATGTCCTCTGAAACAACATGCCAAAGGCTCCATATTAATGATATTCAGTTGTAGGTGATTAAGAAAACCCTTTATGAAAAACTAAATCCTATATCATTCTCCTAATAGATATTCCATATTTTTATGTGACACCAAATTGATCCTAGCCAATTCTTTCAAGTAGTTAGAGTTTTTTTTTGTGTGCTGGGAATGTAACATCCCAAATTTTAAAAATTATAACAGATCTTTCACGCTTTAGTGTTCTGACTAAAGTAGAAAAAATAAAATTAAGCCTTAAGAAAGTACAAGAACACAAAGGGATATTAAAATACAAACGCGTATTTAGTCAATAACTACAAACAATACATGCCAGAACGATAATCATAGAAACCCTTGCAAATGGCATGCAAGGCTACTCATTAATAGACTAAACCAACTGAACTCTGAAGCACACTTGTGCATCCTCGATGGATCCACCAACAAATTCACCCATGAGGTTTTTGTCCCTGGGATCAAACTAGAACTGGCCTCGCCAAGTTCTCCACAAAGACAAAATAAATAGATAACTCATGATGATCTCATTGTTAGGCTCATATCCACTTTTATAGGTTTGATGGAATCTCTATAGACTTTATTTTATTGTTGTCCCTTGAAAAATCAAGGCAAATACCATGGGCCAATGTCATGGGAAAATACCACGGTAATGACCTTGGGCAGATTCCATCCACTTTGGCCATATCCAAAAAAAAAGGGAATATTACAAATCCTCCTACCCAAATATTTTTTCCCCTCAAGCAATCCACTTCTATCCACAACAGAAGCATCTGTATATTGATACCAAGAAACTACTTTACAAGAAAAAAAATTGTGTTTCCAATAACATTACGATGCACATCTCGAGTTTCCTTTGTACTCTTTGTTGAAAACAAAATAAAAGAACATCTTTTATTGCTCTATCTATATCTCTTACATGTAATTCTTCTATTTTTCTACGATAACAAAATCAAAACCATCTTTTATTACTCACGTTATGTCTCTTACATGTAACTCCTATGTTTTTCTATGATATAGTGTAGATTTATTCAAAACACTTTTGTGTATATTTACATTTTGGAACTTTCTATTTCATAAAAATGGAATTTATCAAAACAAATCAAACTTTCTTTTTACTTCTTGTCATTTTTTTTTTTTTTTAATTTTGTAATTTTATACTAAAAGAAGTTGTTTTTTATGTTACTATGATCAAATTCATGTCTCTTCATGCCTAAGTACATAAATAATCTCAATAGTTGCTCCTCACATGTAGCCAACTCTTTATTTTTTTTAGATATCTCCATTCTTCCTTCTACAACATTTTTCTTATGAAATATTCATAAGATTCAAACATAATTTTGATAAGGACACCACACAATTCAAGCAAGAATGGTTACAAAAAAGCATGAATTGTATGAAGAGAAGTAGAAGAAATTACTTCTTTATACCTGCTATGACTACGTGGGAAAAATATCGCAGGCACATTCTTGAGTTGAAACGGCATCACAGTATATTGAAAACAACCCCACTCCATCGTGATGGTCGATTTTCTCCTATCCTTAGGCACGACCTTAATCTGATGATACCCCGAAAACCTGTCAGTGAATGAGTAGGCCTCCCGCCCTCTAACATTATCTAATACTTGATCGATAAACGACGTTGGGAATGGGTCATGGACGCACGCATCATTAAGCTTCCACAAGTCTATGCAAATTCTTATCTCACAATTTTTTTTCTTCCCTTGAACCACCATTGGGCTCACCCAATTAGATTCTTCAACCAGTTCTATGATTCTTAACTCCAACATCTTATCCAGCTCTACAAAAACCTTTTCCTTGTATTTAGGATTAAGGCGATACGGTCTATGTTTAATAGGCTCCACGTTCGGATTTAGAGTGATCTTCATAACACCTAAATTTCCAATTATGCCCTTCAAATCTGAAAACCTGGTAGGGAATATATCCTAGTATTTGCAGAGTAACTGAGCAACTTTATGCACAATAGTGTCATCCCAATAATCTCCAATCTTTGCAAACTTCGGTTCTACTTCAATGTCAATATTTATTTGTTTTTTCTTCAATGGCAGGGTGATGTATGAGTTGTCTATTTGTGGGCCTTCGACCTCGTGATGCCTTCTACCTATGGAATATTAATGTTTCTTGGATCTTCATCTTCCTCTTCAACAGTGACATTATAACATTTCAGCACATGGCGCAGCTAGGTGCTCCAATCTGGTTGGATCGATTCCATAGGTTCTTGCTACATTTTGAAGATAACCACCTTATTTTCTTGTAGAGCATCATCGATGCTTGCGGAATTGTCTTCAAAGTTGAAGGTCAATAAGAACCATTCCATTAATATATCCCACTCCTTGTTTCCATGGTAGAGCTTCATTTCTAGATACGAGTTCATGGGATTTGTATCCAAAGTATGGAAAAATATGTGTACCCACTCTGGCTATCGTTTTTTCCCCATGCTATAGTCCATTTTGCTAGGTGATCGTGCGGATCATCCCTTCCATTATATTTCTATGTAAATCTACTGTTAGGACACCCAAACTATAACCTCATCATTCTTCTATAATCTTGACATCCATCAAAACTATATTTATGTGTACCCCACCATTGTGCAGGTGTGGCACGTAGGGCCAAGTCTAATTCTTGGAAGCAGTGATCCTCAACAAATTCATGCTAAAATTCATCCAAAAACGTATCTACATCAGTTAAACCATCATAATAGGTTTAGATTTAGTTGCGCCAACCAAAAAATCCCTACACTATTGGCCCTTTCGGCAACAACCCATGTAGCACAAGTTGTTGTCTCACCCGAAGTAGTATGGGGGGATGCAAGAACCAAGTTTCTGGATCCAGAGACTAGTGTGATGTCTTTTAGCACCTCAAATCTACCTTTGCATATATTGATACACTCTTAGATCACATTGCGCAACTCTCCTAAAATAGCCTTCAGACCTTCGCAAAGGTCTACGATTAATCTTTGTGGACTTTTGATAGTTAATCTATTTACTTACGTGCATTAGAAAGAAATCCTAAATTAGGGTTCATGCAAATTTACTTATGTTATTAGTAAACATCATATAATTCATCACATTCTTCATGAAAGTACAAAAACATGCTTTACGTACATCATGAACAGTTATTCGACATAATCGCACAACGTTTAATCAATATTCCATAAAACACATTATTCATAGACAACATATAACATTAGCAGAAATAGAGATAAAATGGATATACACAAGAACTATTCGATAACTGTCTTTATTGATCTTCAATTCAAGATTAATGACTCAAAACTACCTTTCACAGTTAGCTACAGGGGTCCACACACTTAGTTGTGCACACTACCAAGGCCTCTATGCACTCAACTATAGAGCCTTTCTTCCCCTATCTGACCCACTTCTCTTCACTAGAACTTCTCTTCTATATACTCATTGCTTATTAAAAACATGACTTAAACTCTCTAAGACACACCTATTTATAGCCTTTTTCATTCAATGCCATGGTCTGCGGACCATGGGTGGATCTGAAAACCGACTCATACTTTACATAAAAGAAGGAGCTAAACCCCTTTGACTCCTAATCATCTATGCACTCCACATCCACAAATCACTGAGACTTTACATTAATTACAAAAATGTATCAAAACTTGGGTTATCTTAACCCCAAAAATTGACCCACGGGACCCCATCCCAACAATTAGGAATCAATTGGGCATTCAACATGGATGCATGATTAATATGAAGAAGCGAATAATGACATTTGAAAAGAAGGCACTCCAAGTTATTAGACCACTGGATCCTACTGAAGGAAAACTCGACACTGAACCAATTCGCGACTATGTGGAGGCAAACGATTTGGACCAAATATAAACTATCACCATGTGTGATCAAGATTGGATCAATCCCACTATAGATGCGAAGATCACGTGCGACATAGATAGCTCCTGTACCTCATATTTGGATGAAGAAATCGAGCACTGGCAAAATATGTTTCATGATGTATCTATGCTACGTTGCAATATGATGACAAAATCATTTCAATGTGTGTCTATGGAGGTGAGAAATCTTCCTCATTATGATGGATTAAATGATGTTAATTTTTTTTGGATGAATTTGAAAGAGAGGTGCTAGAAGAGCATTGATTCCAGGCACTCGAGTTGGTACTGTGCACTATGCTTGCTTGTTGGTGGGGTACGCATAAGGTAACTTTGTTGACTAGAAGTAATACATGCGAATGATGATGCTAAGGTTTGGATAAGCTAATACCCGTATGACTGAAAAATACAATGAGAAGGACAATCCATGCGAACACTTGGTGTGATCGACTAAAGCTTGGGGAGAGGAGCCTCAACCTGAATGGGTGCATATTTTTTGTCATACCCTAGGTATTGTTCCAATGAATTGGTACTTGGAAATGGAGCTACATCATGGGACGACCGAGTGGGATATCTTGAGAGAAATTTTCTTGTTAAATTTCATCTTTGAGGATGGATTTGAGTGCATTGATGAAGTGCTCTAGGAAATTAAGGCTGTTATCTTTAGAATTCCTGAAGAACTAGTAGAATGGGTTCAACCAGACTGGAATACAAAGTGGCACCACGCACTTGAATGCTACAATGTGGCTATAGAAGAAGAAGAAGATGACCGATGAAATATCAACATTCCAGATACTGAGGGACAACATCAGTCGAAGGACCCAAAGCAATGAACCCTGATATAACAGAACCTTTAAAGAATAGGAAAGTAAATATTGGATCCAATATGTAGCCTAAGTTTGTAAAGATAGGTGATTATTGGGATTAATATACAGTTCATAAATTTGCAGAGATGTTGCAAGATTACCAGGACTTGTTTCCTACCAAGTTCTCAGACCTAAAGTGAATAGTAGGGGATCTAGGTGTAATAAAGATCACTCTAAATCTCAATGTGAAGCTTGTAAAATAGAGACCCTGCCTCCTAAATTCCAAGTATAAGGAGAAAGTGTGCCAAGAGATGGAAAAATTGCTAGAAGCTAGGATCATTGAGCTAGTAGAAGAGTCTGATTGGGTAAGCCCCATGGTTGTTAAGGAAAAGAAGCAGCAAGTTGAAATTAGGATATGCGTAGATCTGAGAAAGCTCAACAATGCATGCATTCATGACCCATTTTCAATGCCATTTACAAATGAAGTTTTGGAGAATGTTAGAGGGAAAGAAGCTTATTCATTCACTGATGGGTACTCAGGGTCCCATCAGATTAAGATAATGATGGAGTGGGGAAGCTTCCAGTACATAGTGATGCCATTCAGGCTTAATAATGTTCCCATGATCTTCTGAAGTGTTGTAATTACAATGTTCAAAGAGTTCATCCATAAATTTTTAGAAGTATATTTTGATGAGTAGACTGTGTTCGGGTTGGTAAAGTGCCACATTGCAAGTCTGCGCCTTATGTTGGATACTTGTCATAGATACAAGATTACCCTGAATTTCAAGAAACGTATGTTTTGTGTGCCTTATGGGATATTGCTAGGCCATGTGGTCTGTAAGCGAGGATTAATGGTAGACCCTACGAAGATAGTTATTATTGTTAATTTAGAAGCTCGAAAGAATGTAAAGCAGTTGCGCGCAACGCTCGAGCACACCAGCTACTATAGGAAGTTTATTAAAGCCTATGCATAGATAACTGCACCCATGGAGAAATTACTGAAGAAAGATGCATTTTTTTGCTGGGATGAAGAGTGTCACTGCAGTCTGGATGTGTTAGAAGAAAATGTGGTGACTCTACCCATCTTGGTGTTTCCAAACTAGAAGAAAGAGTTTCATGTTCATGTGGATGCATCTTGTATTGCATTGGGTGCATATTGACCCAGCTAGGAAAAGGCGAAGTTGATCATCCTATAGCCTCTGTAAGAAGGAAATTATCAAAGGTACAAAATAACTATTCAACTACAGAGCGCGAAGCGCTGGCGATGGTTTATGTGATGTAGAAATTTTGATATTACCTGTTAGGAGCGCATTTCAAAATGTATACAGATCACTCTGCTCTTAAGTACTTGGTCAACAAGCTTTTGTTGGGGAGGGGAATCTATAGGTGTTTGTTTCTTTTTCAGGAATATGATTTTGGGGTAATTGTGTAGCCTAGACAATTGAAGGCAAGACCAGATCATCTATCCAGAATTGAGACAGGTGAAGAACCAACTAATTTGGAAGAAGGATTGTTGGATGAAAAAATGTTCGATGTACATGTCATAGATGATCATTTTGTTGACATAATCTAGTTTTTAACTATTATAACAGCCCTAGAAGGATATTTCACTCAACAGAAGAAGGAAATGATGGTCTATGTTGCTGACTTTTCTATGATTTAGGGACAATTGTATAAGATGGGCACTGATGAAATATTGCACCGATATGCTCCGAAGTTTGAACGATCTAGCATCCTCGCTGAAGCACATGGCAGGGAGGTGAGAGGACACTATGCAAGAAGAGAAACCACAAAGAAGATTCTACATTCATGGTTATGATGGCCAACAGTGCATAAGGATTCTAAGGAATATTGTAGGGCATGCAATGCATGTAAACAGTCAGTGAAGCCATTGCGAAGGGATGAATTTCCCTTAAATCCTCAAATTTCATTACAGGTCTTTGATAAATGGGCAATTTATTTTGTAGGTCCAATACAACCACCAAGGAAAAAGATAGGCGTGTGTTACATTATCATCACGACTGAGTATTTGACAAGATGGGTGGAAGCAAAGTCAGTAAAATACTGTAGCGCTGCTATAGCTGGGAAGTTCTTGTTTGAGTTTTTCTTGACAAGGTTTGGATGTCCTATGACATTGATGAGTGATAGGGGTACACATTTCATAAATGAAACAATTGTCATGATGCTTGAAGAGTTCTAGGTTTACCATCAAAAGAGTATACCCTATCATCCTCAGGAAAATGGTACGGTTATAGAACTCAATAAAATCCTAGAGAACATATGGATAAAGGTCTGCAATGCACAGAGGAATGACTAGGACATATGCATACCAGCCATGCTATGGGCATATCGGATGACATTTAAAACATTGACAAGCCAAAATCCATTCAAGTTGGTCTATGGGATAAAGGTTGTGATGCCCATGGAGTATATCATGTCAATTCTACAAATTGTAGCATTGACTGATATGGTAGATCAAGAGACCATGGAGGAACACCTCACACAATTACTAGATCTAGGAGAAGACTGATTCTTAGCAGGATTTCGCCAACATGTGCAAAAGGAGCATGAGAAGTCCTGGCATGATGGACATATTAAGTTGCACACCTTAAAGGTGAATGATTTAGTACTACTTTATGATAGAAAATTCACGAAGTTCCCTGGGAAGTTCCAAATGCATTGGCTAAGACCTTATGTGGTCAAGGAAATTATAGATGATGGTATAGTTCATATTGCAAAGCTAAATGGGTAATTATTTCCAGTAAGAGTTAATCGAAGTCTATTGAAGTTGTATAAAGGGGATCTTGCTCCCGTGGAATCACTACTAGATGGTAGGATAGTCTTAGTACTCCAGGAAGTTGCAAGGATGTGTGGGACTATAAACTACACTACCCAAAGAGTGGAAAAATGAAGTAAGGGGGTTGCGCGATGGAATCAATATGTGCACCAAGAGGCCTGAACCATTGAGGTTGGTGCCACGCAATGGAGTCTAAAAGTAGCCATTGGATGCATTGTAGCTGATTGGATGGCAAAAATCTTCTTAGGAGGAGCAGGTAGGATGCATTTATGGTGAAAATCTTTAGCAATTTGCTGTCAAAGATTCATTTGTGATGGGATTTTGGAGGGAATGGTCGGATTTGAATTTGAAATCAACTATAAATCATGTATGCTGGTCTGCATTAGAACACTTTTCCTTCTAAAAATCGCTTGTGAGCACTCTTTTCCTAAGTCTATGAACCAAGAAGATTGGGAAGATCTTTTTAAACGTCCAGGGCTAGCTAATGTGTCTAAAACCTTCTGCAAGGATTTGTTGGACACAAAGATGACCACTAACCATGCATAAGCCACAAGTTCTAAAGTTGTTGCCTCTGAAGTCATAGCCCTTGAATTCATGTCACCCATGGTAGCTACATTTTCTATACCTATGGTGCCGAGGTTGCCTAGGCTGAAGCTATTTGCTGCTGAGAAGAAATAGAAGAAACCATAGTCTGTTTCGATGAGGTAGTCACTGAGGAATAACCCTATTGAGATTCAGAAGAAAGGGAAGATGGATAAGTCAAAATAGGCTCACAAACCCTTGGAAATTGAGGAAGAGGAACTTCGTGAAGGTATTGAAGAGCTGGGTGTTGAGGAGGGTAAGCCTATCACTCGGCTCCCAAATTATATTCCTTCATGAAAAGGAAAAGTGAAGGTGACAAGGGATACCGATACTGCTAAGTTCATGATCTCTACTCCACTGTTGCCCGAGAAAGTGGAATTTGAAGGTACACTCTTAGGGCGCATTCCTACACTCAAAATGGAGGATTAGGATCTAGATGACCATGAGAAATTCCCCCAGTTGGCACCAAACAATTATTTGTTAGGATATTCCGACACATAGGAAATAGTTAAGTACAACTTGGTCTAGTATAGGATTAGGTAAAGTGTGTTTCTTTACTATGTACATTTTGTAACTTACAATCCGACGGTCATGATATGTAGTGACCCGACGGTTCATTCTCTCCTCGGTATTATCGACACTTGATCTGTGGCTTAACACCTGATTGGTCCATGATCTCTATTTAAAGAGCATAGAGGGTCATTTGTAGGGTAATCCGTCTATGAGAGAAGGATATGTAAATTTTCATTCTTTTATTAATAAATTTCCTGAAGTGGCCGCGTTGGCTCAGGCTGTGGACTATTTCCCTCTTTGAGGGTTTTAACCACGTCAAAAATACTGGTGTATTGATCTATGATCTGGTTGTGAGCGGTGTCCTTTGGTGTTCTGTCTGAGGAAATTACCCTGTAAATTCCTACATGGTATCAGAGCCAGGTTTGAGGGCCGCATCTGTTGGTGATCCAAATCTGAAGCCAGTAGAACTGCATCTGACTGTCGTTTCCTAGATCTATTGTTTCTGACTACTTTCGGGCTGAGAGGACTACTCTATTGTGTTGGTAGCATCTGTTCTAGTGAGGAACCCCTTTCGTTTCACGCGAAAAGGTTTCCAGTAGCCCTAGTTGCGTCATTTTTAAGATCTGGAGGTATACAATGTTTATTTGCAGTTTATAGTTATTTCCTCTCTGTTTATTTCAGTTTCAGTTTATTTAGCCTTTCTTATTACCGGATTTGAACCTTTCATTTCTATGTATGCTCTTTGCCCCGTGACTCTGTGCGATCTGGGCAAATCAGAAACAGAAAGGAAGGATTTTTCTCATGCATATGCTCTTTTCCGCTGCGCCTTAGTGTGATCTCGGAAAATCAGAAACATTGAGGGAAATATTTAGTTTCCGATTAAAGCTAACTTTGAGCCGTAAGGTTCGTTTTCTTTGTATGTCCGTGCTAGGTTTTTTGTTTTTTGTTTTGTAGGGAAAAAGAGCTTTCTCAAGGCAAGCATGCAACCCAAGGCACCCACCCCCCCCCTCTCTCTCTCAAACTTTTTGTATAGCTCACTTAGTCCAAAGCTAATTTATGAGAGTAGAGGTCTTGAGTTCAAATCTCCTTTTTTGGGGGCGTTTTTTTTTCATTTCCGGACATTCACGCACTTCGTCGGCATCTTCACCAACTTTTTTTTTCAAAAAGCCATAACTTCTTCATCCAGAAGCTGTTTTCAGAGCCGTTTTTTTTTAAACATCCTAATTTTTCGAGACCTTTCCATTGGAACACTTAGATTCAACATCTTCAGCTTCAGTTTTTGTTAAAATGGAAAGTCCATACCAAGTTATTCTTGACAACACCAACTACTTCCAATGGTTGTCCTACATTGAGGATTTACTTAGAAGTAAAGGTCTCTACAGAATAGCCTCAGGCCAAGAAACCAAACCGAAAGATGAAGATAAGGCAGCCAAATGGGAAAATAGGCAAGATCAAGCACGAGGGTTGATAGGGATGTCTATTTCTCCAAATCTTAGATTCCATATTACAGAACTTGATACTCTTGATGAAGCAATGAAACAGATCAATAAAGTTTTTGGGATTAAAAAATGAACTTAGAGCCCATCAAATTGAAAATGAGTTACTTGCATTTGACCCCAATAATTTTTCTTGCATTGAAGATTTCTTGTCCAAGTTCAAGACCCTTACATATCTCTTGGAAGGTGTTAAGGTTAAGAAACAAGATAGTAACCTTATCTATTCCATCCTTACTAAGTTGGGACCAGCCTACTCTGTGTTTGTTTCCACCTTCCATTCTACAAGAGAAGCCTTCATTTCTCAAGTACAAGACTACAAGTCCCCTTCCTTTGATTCTTTTTGTGATTCTTTAATAAGAGAACAAGAAAAACTCTTACACCTTGG
>APFE031128846.1:26537-37641 GCA_000404065.3 Pinus taeda
TGTGGCTTCGTTAGTTCCTATCAAAGTTTGGCTTTGAGCAGCAGCATTCGGCTACACTTTGGTGTGATAATAAAAGTGCCATTCAACTATGCAAAGATCCAGTCCAACATCAGCGCAACAAACACATTGAACTGCACATGCACTTCATCAGAAAGCTCATTCACGACCGTGTTCCTGAAGTGCAATATTGTTCAACAAATGCTCAAGTTGCAGACATCTTTACAAAGGCTCTCACAGAGGCGAAGTTCACTAAACTTTGATTTATGGTTGGAGTTCAGGAAGTTGTCACTAAGGGGGGATAGGCACTAGTTCCTCCTTCCTTCTCCTATTGTGTCATATTTGTAAATCCTTCAATCCTATCCCAAGTTGTTCATAAGGGGGGATGTTAGGATATTCCGACACATAGGAAATAGTTAAGTACAACTTGGTCTAGTATAGGATTAGGTAAAGTGTGTTTCTTTACTATGTACATTTTGTAACTTACAATCTGACGGTCACAATATGTATTGATCTGATGGTTCATTCTCTCCTCGGTATTACCGACACTTGATCCGTGGCTTAACACCCGATTGGTCCATGATCTCTATTTAAAGAATATGGAGGGTCATTTGTAGGGTAATCCGTCTATGAGACAAGCATATGTAAATTTTCATTCTTTTATTAATAAATTGCCTGAAGTGGCCGCGTTGGCTCAGGCCGTGGACTGTTTCCCTCTTTGAGGGTTTTAACCATGTCAAAAATACTGGTGTATTGATCTGTGATCTAGTTTTGAGTGGTGTCCTTTGGTGTTCTGTTTGAGGAACTTACCCTGTAAATTCATACATTATTTGGCCAAGATCTATTATGACGAGACTAGAGTCACGTGACTAGAGCTTATGAAGTGGGTCACAGGGCTTGAGAAGGCCGATTTATGAATATGCTATGGGTATCGCATTTCAGTAAAACTAATATCAACATGGTGTGTGTACACCAATTTCTCACGTTGGTTCATGATGGGTGTCTCTAGCTCAGAGAACCCATCCTTATCATAGATATGTTGATCCACTGCATCACAAGGTTTCCCTACCAAGGGGTGGATATAGCCGAAGAGTTTGGAGGCAAGACTATGGATAAAAAAACTCATGGACATTTTGAAGAGTGAGTTTCTCTTAGTGAATAAGCCACGTGAATACCACATCCGCTCAATCACAGATAAGAGGTACAGTTTTCCACTCAGATTTTGGTTGGTAGGGTCATGAGAAAGTGTTGCCCAGATGAGGTTTCGATGCCAGTTATTTCACTTGCTTCCCAATGCGTGAAGGGGGTGCAATACAAATGGATGTAGTACCTCTGCAAATATTTTTTGTTTAATTTTCACAAAGCACAGGACGAGGGCAAGGCATTCCATTATGTCTAGCTGCTATTGTTGATTTCTCTCATCATGTGGAGGCTCCTAGAGGACATCCAATTCCCTCCATAAGACGTCAACTTACCAGAGGCCGCGAAGTTCACTTCATCGTGGGCAACAAAGGATCCTGAAAGGGTCATGGAAACGAAGATGTTCTAGGTGTTGGTCAAAATGGACCTCTGCACGGTGATCAGCTAGAGGCCAAGGCTATCAAAAATCATGTTTTAGTAGTTAGAGGCATATGCGGAGTTTAAGGTGAATTTTCACAGTGTGTCTATCTATGCGTGATGAGATCCTAGGAAGGTATGGTACAAATTTTTGTACCTATTCAAGGAAGCAGATGTACAGGAAATTGTGGGGAAATGGCCAAGGGAGTGGCTGCACCGTACAAATCTTAGTGCAGGAATAAGCAAGGCAGGAGAGAGCTCCTCCACGTAGACTACAACAGCCCAGAAGTAAAAAGAGGTTGCGTAGGGAGTAACCCAAGAGAAAGTCGCACAAAAAAGAAGGAAGTTGCTAGCAAGGCAGTTGCTCCTAAGGAAACTTCCTAAAAGGTGCGCATCGTGAAAGAAACTACAATGGATGTTAAGGAGTCAGCCTGTCAACGCACTATAGACAAGGAGGGGTTTGAGGAAGAAGGAAGTGGTGGTGAGGAACAAAGCACTCCTTTTAGAATAACAAAGGACAAAAGGAGATGACTTTTGGACCTAGAAAGAAACAAAAATCTGACAAGCATACACATTTTGATCCAATGGTCCTCACTAAGGGGGGCTTGGATGAGATCAAAGACAACGTCTATGATACAATGAAAAACCTGTGCATGAAATTTTAGAAACAATACCAGCAGGTACTGGGGAATATACAGAAGGATCTACATGAGTTGCAGCTTCAAACAAGATGGATACAAGCTAGCACGGGATAGGCAAGAAAAATTTAAGCGAGCCTACAGCAATCAAGCGCGACTGTGATGGGGATAGATAGGGTTGTGTATCTTAGATTCATACCATTACCATAGGGATCATTGCGCATACAGGAAGATGAAGGAAGCACCTAGTTGGCATTGACCAAGGATGTGGGTGTCAACCTAGGAGCACTATCTATTCAAGTCCTCCATGAATTACATCAAGGGGTTTCAGATGACCTTAGGTTCAGAGAGTTGTGCACATTATTATTCATCAATGAAGTAAAGATGAACAATGAGCAAATATTCCCAGAAAAGGAACACGTGTTGGAAGAAAAATAATAACTGACCACGTGCAGCTAAAACTTGGAGGCAACCATTACACATGCATGTAATGAGATGCTAGAGCTCAACATTCCAAAAGATCTAGAATGAATGAAAAATATTCAGAAATTGGCTACAAAAGTTAGGGAATCAAAGGATGAAATTAGCTGAGTCTGGTTTGAGTTACAGATGCAAATCTCTGAATTACAGTTAAAAATGCAACCAACCACTCTGCCGGAAGTATGGGGGCAGCGCAGAGTAGCCATCAAAGAGGGAATGGCCACGTTATATGAAACAACCAACAAAACAAATGATGGTCCTCATGGTGAAAGACCCTCCAACAAAGAAGCTGATGGAGGAAGTGTAGCAAGCCACAGTGTAGGGTACTTCTGACTTGCAAGTGTTGAAGATGGAGTCACCCAATTTGTGTTGGGGGGCTGTTGGGATGGGGTACCTAGGATCATTTTGGTAATGTTTTGGGTAAAATTTATAATATCGTTTTGTAATGAATGTAAAGTCTCCAAAAAATGTGGAAGTGGAGCATGAAGGTGGTAGAGTTCAAAGGGGATTTATTCGCTTATGTGGGTAGGTGATAGAGATTTTTTGAGACCCACCCATGGTTCGCAAACCATGCTTTTATAAAGAAAATGAAATATATAGATGAGTCATAACAAGTCTTAGGAGGTAACTATTTAAGAAGAATCATTGTAAGTGGAAGGTGCTAAGGCAGGAAAGGTTTGTTTCCTTTACTTAGGCGAAAGGGGAAGCCTCTTGTAGCTGAGTGTGTAGAGACCTCGGTAAGTCCGCAGGCTAAATACGAAGGCCCCTACAGCTGAGTATGCAGGGAGAAGAAGTCTATAATTGAATGATTATACTTAATAAAGTATATTTTGGGTTGATACTGATGCATCTATGCCTTATTGTATGTATCCTCGCTCTGTGATATGATTTATATGAATTAGTTCGTATTTACTATGCGAAATAGTAGATACGTAATCCTTATGCATCATAAGTATAATTAGGAACCTTCTGAAGATCTGGAAGTTGTTTGGATAGATTTACAGTAGTTATCTATATGGAAGGTTTAAAAGTGCATGAAGGTAGATCGAAGCCTTAAGAACTTCAGGAACCATCACACAGACCTCTGGATGAAGAGACCTGGTTCTGTAAGCCCCTAATATTGCTTCAGATGAAACTACAACTTGCACTACATGGGTTGTTGCTGAAAGGGCCTGTAGTTGAAGGTTTTGTTGGTTGGTGTAGATAATGTTGAGCCCAAGCCAGGACCCTTCAACCCAAAATACATTAATTCATGTAAATCATAACATAGAGTGAAGATACGTAAACTTTGCAGAAGGCAATAATAAGACATAGATGTATCAAAATCAGCTCAAAATAGTCTTTATTAAGTATAATCATTCAATTACAGAATTCTTCTACCTACGCACTTAGCTATAGGGGCCCATGTACTTAGCCTGTGGACTTACTAAGGTCTCCGCACACTCAGCTGTAGGATCCTTCCCCTTTCACCTAAGTACTGGAAACAGAAATTTCCTTCCTTAGCACCTTGCCTTTACAATGAATTTCCTTTTTCTAATTCTTAGACTTGCTATGACTCATCTATATATAGCATTTTCTTTAAAATACGATGGGCGGCTCTAAAAAAATCTCTATCGCCTACCCACATATGGGACTAAATCCCCTTTGACTTATACTAGTTTCATGCTTCGCTTCCACATTTCATGGAGAATTTACATTAGTTACAAAAAGATATTACAAAATTTACCCAAAATTGACTCGACTAACCCCGGGCACCCCATCCGAATAAACCCCCAACAAAAATTGGGTGACTCACCCTTGAGTCACTCAGCTGGCGCATTTATATTGCCTTGGAGTTTAGAGAACTCCATCTTCAACACGTATAAGTCAGTAGTACCCTGCACCGCGACCTGTTGCACTTCGTCTACCAGATTCTTTATTGTAGGGCCTTCCATTGCGAAGCCCATCATCCATTGTGTTTGTTGGATTGTATTAAAATTCTCCTATACTAACATAGTAAGTTGGCTTTCTTCCTCTATCCATGATTGTTCCTAGCCTTCAAGGTGGTCTCTTTTCTTTGCAACTCCTTAATATGTGTCTGCAATTTTTTCCCTTCTGCCAAGTGAGAAAAGTGCTGGATTAGCACTAAGGTGTGCGCAATCACCTTGAGTTCACCAAATTGTTATTTCTTCTCCTGGATATCTGTGCCAATTTTCTAGAGATTTGGATCCTCCTATATAGTCATCCATAATTCCATTGCATCCTCAAAGAGATTTGTGCAACCCTTGACTGCTACATCTAATGTGGCCATTCTTTCTTTGATGGCTGCTCTGCATTGCTCCCAAAATTTTGGTAGAGTGGTTATTTAACTATAGTTCAAATATCTGCATTTGTAACTCAAATCAGACTTGGTCGATTTCCTCCTTCAATTCCCTAACTATTGCAACCAACTTCCTAATCTTTGCCGCTAATGCTGTGTCTTCAAGAATGTTGAGTTCTTGCAGCACATTACATGCTTCAGTAATGGCTGCCTCCAAGTTTTGGGTGTGCATGGCCATTTCTTCCTTTTCTTTTAGCACCTGTGCCTTTTCTATGAATATTTTCTCATTGTTATTCTTTACTTTGTTGATGACTAACATCGCACATTTTTCCCTGAACCTGAGCTTGTCTGATACCCCCTAATGTAGTTCATGGAGGGTCTAAATAGGCAGCATGACTAGTTTGACAACTACATCCTTGATCTTTGCTAGTTGGCTGTTTTCTTCATCTGTCTATGCACATAGTGATCCCCACTAGTAATGGTATGACTTTGAGATCTAGAGACCTATCTTTCTCCAGCATAGTCACGCTCACTTGTTTTAGGCTCACTTAAATCCTGCTCGTCAGTCCTACACTCTCTTGTAGTCGTCCCATTTGAATATGCAACTCGCATAGATCCTTCTGCACATTCCCCAGTGCCTGTTGGTATTGTTGCTCAAACCACGTCCACAGTTCGGTCATTGTCTCATGGACCTTGTCTCTAATCTCATACAAGTCCCCATTAGTGAGGACCATTGGATCAACATGTGTATTCTTATTAGATTTTTGTTTCTTTCTGGGTCTGGAAGTCATCTCCTTTTGGTGCTTTGTTATTTGGAAAAGAGTGTTATGTTCCTTGCCACTACCTCCTTCATCATTAGACCCCTCCTTTTCCGCAGTGTGCTAAGAAGTAGACTCCTCAACATCCACTGTGGTATCCTTCACGATGTATTCCTTTTTAGTAGTTGCCTTAGCAACAACTTATTTCTTTTGTTGTGCAGTTTTAGCATGTGTTGCAGCCTGCTTAACTTCCTTCTGTTTTTGCATTGTTGTCGTTTGCGCGTAGGAACCAATGTTTACTTGCCTAGTTTTTAGAGGTTTTGTTATATCAAGGTTCGTTGTTTTAGGGCCTTCAATATCGCACTACCCCTCTGTCTCTAGAAATTTTATCTTCTATCGATCCTCTTCTTCTTCTTTTGCAGTCACATTGTAGCGTTCTAGTGCATGGCGTAGCTAGGTATTCTAGTTTGGTTGAATCCATTCTACCAGCTCTTTACGCATTCTAAATATAGCAGCGTTAATTTCCTGGAGCACTTCATTAATGCATGAAAATCCATCCTCAAAGTTGAAAGTTAATAAGAAACTTTCCCTCAGGATATCCCATTCGTTCGTCCCATGGCGTAGCTCCATTTCCATGTACCAATTCATTGGAATAGTATATAGGGTATGACAAAATATATGTACCCATTCTGATTGAGTCTCTTGTCCCCAAGCTTGAGTCGATCACACCAAGTTCTCATGCAGATCATCATTTCCACTGTATTTTTCAGTAATATGGGTATTAGCATACCTGAACCTTAGCTTCATCGTTCACATGTATTTTTTCCAACCAGTGAAGCTACCCTTATGCGTACCCCACCAATGGGTAGGCATACCACGCAGTGCTAGATCAAGTGCCTAGAATTGATGTTCTTCTAGCACCTCTCTTTCAAACTTATCCAAAAAAATATTAACATCATCTAAACCATCAAAATGTGGAAGATTCCTTACCTCCGTAAACACACATCAAAGCGATTTTGTCATCATATTACAACATAGCATAGAAACTTCATGTAACCTATTCTACTAGGGTTCGAGTTCTTCATTTGAATCTAAGGTACAAGAGTTGTATATGCCCCATGTGATCTACCCATATGCAGTGGGATTGATCAAATCTTTGTCACACGTAGTAATCTTGTATATATGATCTAGATCATCATACTCCTCATAGTCACAGACTAGTTCAGTGTGGCCCGCTCCTTCAACATGATTCAATGCTAAAATCACTCGAAGTGCCTTCTTTTCAAATTTCATTCTTCGCTTCTTTAGATTAATTACTACAACCATGTCGAAGGCCTAGTCATTTCCTAATAACACAGGGTGAGGATTTTTGTCATCCACTATTTCAATTACTTCAAAATTGGCCAGAGCGCTCACTCCCTCAATCTTGACCATTACCCCATATAGGCGCCCCATAGGAATGATCTTCTATTGATTGGCCATGCCTAACCGTATAGGAGACCATTGTAACATAGGTCTCCCCACCCTTTCCCATGTATTCTTACTTAGTATATTTGCATCAAACCCTAGATCTAAGATGACTTGATCCTTTTCATACTCTCCAATCTGCGCAGTCAACCTCATCTTGTGCCCTATCTGCTTCTTATGTTTACCTAATTTCCTCATGGTGCACTATTCGAGAGGAGTCTTGACTTTATCCATATAGTTTTCAATTAGCTCCTGGAGCCCTTCTACCACCTTCTTATCCCACAACAACTTCATACAAGTTTTCAAAAAAGTAGCCAATAGAGAGGGGTCTATGTCCTGCACTTCACTTCATTTAGTTGTTTTCTCCTAACTTCCTGATGTAAAAGCCTTAGAAAAAATATTCTTGGCCTACATAAACATTTTCTTAGCCCTGTTGAGGTCAAATCCAACCCACTTCTCAGCAGCCTTGCCCACCCATCCTTTGATTTCGCATTGTTTTCCTTTATCTTCTCCTATAGCAATTCCACTTCGCGTTATGATATTGATGTTATGATCTTCTTCATGAGGCTTCGCCCTCCTCATCTGTATGTTCTGCATGGGTGACGAGCCTCACCATTGGATAATTATGTGGGCCTTAATTCACCTCCTACCTTAGTCAAAAAAACTTTTCTCATAACTTATTGCATACTTTTGATTATATTTTGTTTATGAGATGAGTTAGAGTTGGATATTTTTCTTTGTGGTCTGATGTGCATTTAATGTAGGATTAAAGGATAAAATCAAGGAATTTTGGCAAAGACCATAGTAAAAACTCAAATTTGACAAGGGATAGGAATTATAAGAGGTAAATCCTCCTCATTTACTACCCCTCCGGTCGGATATTCCTCTATCAGCTTGGAGTGCAAGTAGCCAAATCATGAGGACTGGAAGGCAACCAAGCAAGTGAAAGAAAAAGCACCATTTTGTCTCGAGTTTGGGAGCCGAGCCTCCCTAATTTTAAGGAATTCGTTGGAAACTTCAAATGTATAAGTAGAGAGGCCTAAGACCTTAGTAGGATTCATATTTTTGATTGTATAACTCTACTCTATTTTTGAGCTGCAAGACCTATGATAGTTTTTGATGTAATCCATTGTTTTGATAATAAGAATGAGTTTTGTTGTGAGCCAACACTAAGTTAAATCATAGGGTTGAAGATCTTAGGTTAGGGCCAACCATAGTAGCCAAGGATCCTCTTTATTGTACATGTATGCTATTATAGATTCATAGTTTAATTGTTCTTTTGCTTAGTATATGCATTTCCATTACAGGAGTGTAGATTAGATTGGTTGTGTGATAGTTTTCTTCCATTTGTTCCTTATTTCAAGTAGTTGGTTAGTAAGGAGAAAAAGGATCACCATACGGTTGTCAGCAGGTGTCTCGGCCTCACTTCCTCCATCTAGGACCATGACTTGAGTAAGGGACCATTCAACAGCCCCAAAAGCACATATTTCTAGTTCTTGCATGAGCTTTGGAGTTTGTTGTCTTTGATTCAATATCTGGTTAATCTTGCAAGGAAAATTTCATTGTCATATTTTTTCCATATCCATTTCTACAATAAGATCTCACTCATGCTTTCATTCCCTTCAACAACTTTCTTCATGCATAATATAGGAAATTGATTCATGCTTTTCTAGTTTATGAAAATGTATCTTGTTGCATAGTTCTTGGAAGACACACATGTTTTAAGCAGAGAAGGTACTTCAGGAGGAGACCCAGACTTCATCACTAGTAGCCACCTTCCACTTCATCCACCTTATCCATTTCTTGTTCCACCATCACCCTCACTAGTTTTTTTTATCATTTTTCATTGAAATTCCCCTAGATACATAGAGTGAATCTAGCGATCTCGTATCTTTGATATTGACTCCTGAGTGCTCCTAGACCTTCTAACACCCCATTCCACTCATCACACACCTTTTCCAAGCTTCCCAACACTTCCAACACCTCACAATTAGCTCTCTCTTGTATCCTATAGGTTTCCTGTAATTCCTACTAGATCATCTTGTAGGTTTTTAGTACATCTTGTAGGTTTTCCTGAAATGACCTCTTTTGAGGCCAAATTGATGGGGAACCTCTAGGAAGTCACAAAAAGCCTCCTAGGGCCCTTCCACACCATCAAACCAGTCCGTAAACCTTCTATCCATCCTCAATCACCTTCCATCCACCTGTCACATCCACAAGAACAATTAATTTTCATACTTGATTTTGCCTAAAAAAACAAAAAAAGGTGAAAATAAATTTAGTTTAGTTTTTTGCTTACACATTAGTATGGTTTGATGTTATTTACTTCTGCAGCTTAGATAGTGGCATTTGTTTAGTGTTGATTTAGCAATTCTTCTTAGCCTAGTTGTTTAAATGGTTAATTAGGATATGGTGTGATTTAGCATTACTATTGTTTTCTTCATTACTGTAGTAGAGTAGCTCTTTTAAAGTAGATTTGATCTTCTTCCATCAAAGAATCAATCTTCTTCTGACTCTATAGAAGTTTGGCTTGGAACCCCTATGGTCTCTTGCCATATGAACAATGAAAACAGGCAGAACCTTCACTTTTACTTGTGCATATAGCACTGTCACCTCCAAGTTTGTAGGAATCCCATGTTGATAAGTAAGGCTGGTAGCCTAGGAGTTGTAACATCCTTGCTGCAATACTAGCACTCATCACTTTTTGGTGCCATTGTTGGGGAGGTGTCTGAGTAAAATGTGATTACTACTTTCTTTTCTTCTATTTCTTGTCCTCAATTTTCTGCCATTAGTTTATTTCTACAAAAGTAATCTAGTAGCTTTCTTTCTTTCATTTTTCATTATCTACTTTCCTTTCCATTCTGCAAGTAGGATTTCAATTCAGCAAGTAGCTTTTTCATTATGTCGGTGATTTTCATTCAATCAGAAATTTCATTTATGCAAAGCACTTTCTAGCTTAAGAAAAAAATTACAAAACCAACCCAAAAACATTTCCTTTCAAGCCTCGTAGGAATAAGGACAACTTAGGGAAATTTTTACCAAACACCCCCAGTGAATCCAACAACCAACCTTCTATCTTCTTTGGTGGCTATGAAATGGAGGAACCTTTAGGTGAGAAACCTGACATATTTGAAGAACCTATAGGGGAAGAAGAAGAAGAGGAACCCATTCCTACCAAACCAATGGCTGAAAACTGAAATGACAGACGGAATAGAGAGAGAGTTGAGGGTGCCTTTCCCATTAAGGAAACCAATGGGGACACAAAGATGAAGAATATAAGCCCCTCTTCCCTACCTCATTTCCATGTCCTGACCACAGAGGAACCCAACACTCTCCTATTTGAGTTTGTTGTTATATATTGAACCTATGACTATACAGATGATGAGAAAAAGTTAAAACTATTTCCATCTACCCTCAAGGATGCAGAATTGTGCTGGTTCATGGGCTTACCTGGAGATAGCGTCACAACTTGGGCTCAGATGCAACAGGATTTTAACAACAAATATCAGGACTACTGTAGGTGAAAGGATACTAAAGAAGAAATTTTTCAGGATGACCATAGGCCAGGATGAATCCTTAGAAGACTACGAAGAAATATTCTAGCTCAATCACAAAAGGGCTAGGTGCACACTTGACCCTAAGTCACTAAAGTTGGTCCTACTCAGGGGAGTGAGAGAAGACCTACTGGATACCTTACACTTGTTAGTAGGAGGATATATATACGAATTACCCTATGAGGATATCCATACTATCTTTCGAAGCCATTCTAGGGCAGCCAGGAAAAAGGGTAGGGGTAGTCAACCTATGGCAAGTACATCATCTTCCAACTCGTCCATGTTATAGCTCCAAATCTCACCAGTATGGTTTGTGATGCTTCAGCCATGGCCTAGGGCAACCCCTCCTTCCAG
>APFE031128846.1:49465-68712 GCA_000404065.3 Pinus taeda
ACTCAAACGTAGGACATCAGGTATGCCCCTCTCACCCTAAAGGTAGTTATTCATAGCATAAACGGTTGTGTGTGTGTGTGTTTCTTAACTTAGATAATTTTCCGTCTGCTAAGGTTTCACCCAAGAACCTTAGGGGAGAATTTCCCGCAACAGTCCATCAAGGGTGAAATTGGAAATATGCTAGAAGATTTCAAAAGTGAGATGTTGCAAACCCTTGCCTTGCAAATGGACACCATGAAAATTAAAACGAAGCAAGAGGAAGCAGAGAGAGCCTTGGCCATCTTTTGTCCTAGATGCACCAGGAGGCATCCTAGGAATGAATGTCCATTGAACTATATTGAAATTTGCTTGGTCTGTGAAGAAAACCACTCCACAGACAAATGCCCTTCTTTACTCAGACTGAAAGCTATATATCAAGGAGCTGAAGGGGTCACTGAGTAGCTTTGTTACATTAACCAATCGAGGCCTCTTGGGCCTAGACCTTACTAGCAAGGCAAGCAAGGGTCATCCCATGCATGTTACAACCCCAACCAAACCATAGCTATACCTTCTTGGGGACCCCCTGCTCACCCTTCCTGGTCTACACCCCCTCCTTGGTCCTATGCATCTTAGTATCATTCCTAGCCAGCCAGCCAGTCATTTTAAGCTTAAACTCCACCACAACCTCAGTGGAATACACCACTCTAGGGATAGCGGCCCCATTACAACAATTCTCCAACTCTATTACCTCCACCACCTGCCCAACCACAACTCCTACACTATGCTCCACCCAAGAAACCCCAAATGCCTACCTAGCCAAATCCAAACCTGAACAATATGTAGGCTCAACAAGTATACAATGGAGAGACATCATATCCAGCTTATGCCGTGGAAGTCCAAGAGATTAACCTAAGATATGGGAGAGTTATCCCGAATTGCCAACCTCCCCCTCCACATATAGAAGTTGAGGAAGAAAGAGAGGAAAGCAACCTTAAAGTAAATCGACCCTTTCCTCAAAGATTAGCCCAACCACTCTAGCGTACCCCAGAAGAAACTAAACTTCTAGGAGAATTGAAAATCTATGTGTAAAGATCCCCCTTCTCCAAGCAATAAAAAATGTTCCCATTTACAATAAGTTGATTAAGGAGAAACACTTCAAGCATCTAGGAAGAAGAAAAACGGATGCCCCTACCATTAATGTCATTAGGAAATTGTCCGACTTAATGTTGGGGCAGGTAATATGTCAAAAATATTTGGACCATGGAAGCCCTGTAGTAGATGTGCACATCAATGGAACCATTGTCTCACACACTCTGATCGATCTTAGAGTTTCCATTAATGTGATGAACATGGACACCATGCTAAAGCTCAACCTCTGACGGTCATTGAGGAAGACCACAACAGTTCTGCAACTTGCAAACCGATCCAAAGTCACCCCTGAGGGAATTGTGGAGGATGTGATGGTCTCCTTTGACTCTTGGGAGTACCCTGCAGATTTTCTATTTGTCCAGCCTAAGGCTAAGCTTACTGGTTAGCCTCTCATTCTTGGGAGGCCATGGTTGGCACAACCGATGCTTACATTAGTTGCAGAACTGGGAATATGACCATCAAGAATGGGCATATGTCCAAGGAGTTTGTCCTATACCCTCCTGCTCAACCTTTTCTAGAGCATAATTTAGCTTTATGGTTGGAGGAGGAGGAAGAAGATGAGGTTTATTACACTCAACTTTATGCTTTGGAAGAAACCATGGGAGGAGGACAACAAGATGAGGATGACTTGATTGAACACCTACTCCAAAGTCCGACTCCTGGTTCATTACCATTAGAAGAAGAAGTAAGGGAAACCCAGAATAATAATCCAATTAACTTATGCTTAGCAATGATTCCAACCCACTCCGTGTCAAAACCATAGAATTTTACCCAAAGAAAACCTTGAAAATTAATCCATCCCTTTCTTCTCTCGAAGAGGAGAAGCTATGCAACATGTTAAAAGAAAACCCACAAGCCTTTGCTTGGAGTTAGAAGGAAATGAATGGAATACACTACTCAGTGTGTACTCACCAAATATACATCAAATAATGTGGCAAGCTGGCCCGACAATCACAAAGGAGGATGAATCTAGCTCTTAAAGATATAGTTAAAGAAGAACTACAAAAATTGTTAGATGCAGGATTCGTTTACCCTATCTCCGATAGTGAGTGGGTCTCCCCTTTAGTATTAGTTCCCAAGAAAAATGGTAAGTGGAGGATTTGTGTCGATTATAGGGAGTTGAACAAAGCCACAAATAAGGATCACTTTCCCCTACCCTTCATTGACCAAGTGCTAGGCAGCCTGGCAAGGAAAAGGTTTTTTTTCTTTCCTAGATGGATTCAGTGGGCACAACCAAATCCAAATCTGCCAAGAAGATGAGGATAAGACCACATTCACCTATCCTTGGGGTACTTTTGGCTATAGGGTCCTTCATTTTTGCCTATGCAATGCTCCTGCCACTTTCTAGAGATTAGTCTTGAGTATTTTCGCCGAATCAGTCCATGATGCGGTGGAAATTTATATGGATAATTTTACACCTTATGGATGTGATTTTCATGAATCCCTAACTAACATAGGAAAAGTACTACACAAATTCATTGAAATGAACCTATCTCTCAATCCTAAAAAATTTGAATTATCAATGACTAAAAGGATTGTGCCAGGTCATTCAATATCTCAACAAGGACTGCAGGTGGAACTGAACAAAATAGCCATCATCTAAAGTGTCCCACCTCCTCAAAAGCAGAGATATGTCAAGAATTTCTTAGGTTTAGCTGGATACTACTGAAGGTTCATCAAGGACTTCAACAAGTTGGCCTCTCCTTTGTTTGGGTTGTTGGCCAAAGATTCTGAGTTTATATGGTCAAAAAACTATCAAGAGGCCTTAGGCATTCTGAAGGGTAGGTTAACCAATGCACCAATTCTTCGAGGACCAAACTGGGCCCTCCCCTTTCATATTCATGCTGATGCCTCACACAAAGCGATAGGAGAAACCCTAAGTCAGGTAGAGGAAAGACTGCCTTATGCCATCTATTTTATCAGTTGAACCTGTCAAAGGCTGAGCTAAATTATACAGTGACTGAAAATGAACTACCAGTTGTTGTGCATTCACTAAAACAATTTAGGCATTACATTACAGGTTATCAAACATTTGTGCATACTGACCATGTTGTAATCAAATATTTAATGAACAAACTAGATGTGAATGCTTGAATTATAAGATGGTTGCTTTTATTACAATAGTTTGATCTAACCATTGTTGATAAGCCTGGTAAAGAAAATGTTGTTGCAAACTTTTTATCTAGGATAAATGTTCATGCAGGTGAAGAAGGAATAGTGGATGAATAGTTACCAGATAAGCACATGGTTTCTATTTTAGTTCTCTCTCCATGGTTTGCTGATATAGCAAACTATTTTGTATCAGCACAGTTCCCACCAAACTTGCCCTCTAAAGAAAAGAGCAAGATAGTTATGAAAAGTGCCCTCTTCACCTAGAAGGGGGGCAATCTTTTCAAACTTGGCTCAGATCAAATCTTGAGAAGGTGTGTAAGGGAAGAGGAAGTTTTTGACATCCTTTTGTCTTGTCATGATGGGCCTTATGGAGGTCACTTTGCAACAAAGAGGACAACATTCAAAGTGTTACAACCAGGCTATTATTGGCTCACTCTTCATCAGGATGTGAAAAAGTACACTAGTCAGTGTGATCGATGCAAGAGGATGGGAAGGCCTACTCCAGGAAATGAAATTCCCCTGCAGCCTAAAGTCGCTTTCAAGCCATTTGACAAGTAGGGCATGGACTTCATTGGGCCTATCATACCTCCTTCAAAGCAAAGATAGTACACTATTGTGTGCACTAATTATTTCACTAAGCTGGTTGAAACCAAGGAAATTAAGGCAGCAACAGAAGAGAAGGTAGCTGAGTTCCTAAGAGAGAATGTATTCTACAAATTTGGGTATGCTAGAGAGCTAGTCATAGATCAAGGCAGCCTGTTTACTTCCAACATGATTGAAGAACTGCTCATCTGTCACAAACTCAAGCATATGACCTCCATTCCCTATCATCCACAAGCTAATGGGCAAGTGGAGGTGACCAACAGGGCACTGGAGGGCATCTTAACCAAAGTAGTGTGCAGTAGTAGGAAGGATTGGGTAGAAAGACTAGTTGAGGCCACCTGGACCTATAATACCACATGGAAGACCACCACTAGATTTACACCCTATGAGATGGTCTATGGGAAGAGGGCTTGTTTTCCATTGAGTTTGAATATAACACATTAAGGATGGCAACCAACCTAGATTTGGATCTTAGCATTGCACATAAAGAGATTGTTCCAATTGAATGGCTTTGATGAATTCAGAATGTAGGCCCTCCTACATATAGAGATTTTCAACCTCAGAGGAAGATTTGTCATGATAAACATATTAAGGAGAAGCAATTTTAGGAGGGTGATTGGGCATTGTTATATGATTCTAGGTATAAAGACTTCAAGGACAAGCTAAGGACAAGATGGCTCATACCTTATGTTGTGGAAAGATGCCATCATAATGGTTCAGTGCAAATCATAGGTATAGATGAAGAAGCCATTCCTTTGCTTGTTAATGGGCACTGATTGAAAATGTACAAGAGACCTTTATCAAAATAAGAGTTCATTAACAATATCAATAAAATAGCGATGATAGTGGAGCAAGTTCCAACTCCTCCCGCATCAAGTCACTAAAAAAGAAAAAAGAGAAAAAGGAATAAGGACTCAGGTGAAAACCTCCATGAGGCACTTGAGTCCCATATTTGGGTTGAAAACCTTGCGAGGTGGCCCAATGAGAAACAAAAAAATATAAGGAAAAAAGAGAAAAAAGTAAGGAAAAATAAGGAGATCCCTAGGTGAAAACCTCCCTTGAGGCGCCCAGGGAAAAAAACTAGGGTGAAAACCTCTCTGAGGTGGCCTAGTTGTTTAAAAAAAAAATAAAGAGAGAGAAAAATATATAGCTGTCATTTGCAGGTGGGCAAGAAAGACAAAAAAGAAGCAAAATAGGATCCAAAGGGAACCCTTCCTCGCACATATTCATCTCCTCCACTCCTTACCATGCATCCCTCCACCATTTCTATCATTTTCCCACTGCATTTCTTTGATTTATGTGAAGATTGTGTTTTCTATAGGATCCCCTATATTCCTACAAGATCCCCTGAAAACCTATAGGATGATTCTATAGGAATTACAGTGACCCGAAAAGCCTATAGGAAGCAATCCAAGGGCACATGATAGGTTTTTTAGGTCCCTAAAATTCACCCTATGCATGATCTAACACCTCACCTTGTCCTCTGTCATCATCCTTGCACTCACCATTTAAAACAAAAAAAAATAGTTTCAACAGTTTCTATCAGTCTTAGAAAAAAGGGAAAACGGAGAGGAGTAAGAGCATTACCTGAGTATCCTTTTCTCTACACACTTCTAATCCTTCTTTCCATTTAGTGCACCATCCTCACAGCCCCAACCAACAACATGATTAAAGATTTCTAAGGGAGAAGAAGCTACAGGACATCCTTTAGGAAATCCTGTAGCAACCTATCCCACAAAATGCTAATCACCAGCAATAGGTCTTCACTAGGATGATCTAGTAGCTCCACAATAGCAACAACATCAGATATTTAGCCAAAGGTACCTGAAAAAGCAAAGAAACCATTAGAAGTTAGCAAGAGGAGGAAGAAGAATGGCATGCATCAAATAAACAATGTAGCATGTCCGGTCTTTGTCAAATGGAGCATGGCAGCAAAGCCATAGTTAAGTATCCTACTCATTCACTCATATGCATCATGTAGTCAAAAGTTGTAAGGGTTATGATATAGTTGGTTTATAAGTGAAAATGTGGCCAGTTAACTTGGCCACCTTCTTCAGTCAGCACATGCAGAACTGGGTGTCCTCTCACACATGGTTACAGTCAACTCAAAGACAGTGAAGAGTAGGACAAAAATTAGTTAAACTATGGATCTACGAGGTGGGAGCTGATTACGAGGAGTGGGAAATGATGAGGTGGTAGTGGGGATCAACGGTCCAATAATGGCAACATACCTTTGCTGCCAGCACACCACCTCACCCTAAAACACCATAAAGGGAAATAAAACATTGTTCCCATGCATTCATGCATTTCACCTCCTCAAAACTCGCTCACTCAAGTCACTCTCATAACCTAGGCCACCCACCAGAAGCAAAGATCCATCATTCTGCAAAGGAACTCATATAGGAGCATGCACAGGAATTCCTATAGGATATAGTCTACATGATATGCAAAGATAGTCTACAGGATAGGAAGAGAAGAGCTCAAGAGGGGATATCATGGTAATTGGCAACTGCAACCATCCTAAAGAGGTAGGTTATAAAATTTCATCCCCCTTTGCAAGCAAATGAACCAGACATACTCTAAAATTTAGTGAATTTAGCAACTGTGAGAAGTGAATTACATACACAGTCAACTCTATTTTGCTCCTACATTTAAAAAATTGTGTCAACCCTCTCATTTTCTCCTCAAGCTTCACCAGCAAGATGACAGGAGGGTTTAATAGGAGAGAGCCCACAAACATTGTGAGAATACAAGAACACCCTTAGGTGCTTGAAATATTTACAAGACACTACTGGATGGGGTTTTATGAAAAATTCACAAGGTATGATGATGAGGTGGCCCAGGAATTTTCTCACTCCCTCACATCACACAAAAGAATCCATGCCACTATTATAGTAAGGGGCCTCACTATAGATCTCACCACAGAGCTCATCAACAGGGTGACCACACTTACCCTAGTAATTCCATGGAGAAAAGAAGACAAAGGAGATAGCCAGTGGTAAAAAGGAAATTCTCTTTAGAAGGTGAAGAACCCACTGAGGACAAAAATGGAGTAAGGAGGGATAGTCTTCCATACCCATGGACTGTGGTAGGATACCAAATCATCAAATACATCTCATTTGAGGGTAGATATAGCGTTGTTTATGGCTATAATTTGAGGATCCTTGAGGAACTAAGATTTGGGGTGGAAACACCACTTCACCAAAGACTCAGCATGCCCTATTTCTTGCTAAAATCACTCATAGACTCCAAAAGCAAAGTGAAGGAAGGGAATTCCAAACAATTTTCTCATCATGGGTTGATTATGATCCTCATTTAAGATTCCCTATGAAACCTCAGAATCCCTATAACATGGTTAGTCTTCGGAGACTTTCTAGCAAAGGATGACATCAAAACCCTCACATATGATGTTAGTCCTACTATCAATGAAGAGGAGGAAAAATAGGAATAGGAAGATACAGAGCAAGATAAGGATGAGATGGATGAAGAAGAAGCTGACACAGAGGAACATGATGAAACTGAAGAAGAAGAGGGAGAAGAGAAGGAGGATGACGATGAAACATAGGAGGAAACAAAGGAAGAAACTGATAAAGATGATGAAGATCCACAAGAGGAAGAAGACAAGAAAAATAGAGAGGAAGAAGGTGTTGGAAATAATACTGAGAGGGGGGGTGAATCAGTATTATTAAATTTGTAAAAAGAGCTTCTGCGTAAATCACATAAAAATATCATTGTCAACGCGTTTCGAACCAACCAGTGTGGTTCATCGTCAGGACAAGTTGGCCTGACGATGAACCACATTGGTTGGTTCGAAACGCGTCGACAATGATCTTTTTATGTGATTTACGCAGAAGCTCTTTTTACAAATATGATGGATCACAGAAGCCTCAATTCTACTATTATTAAATTCTTTTTCAATAAGCCATTCAGATTTATACTTTAAATAATTCTTCTGATATTGATGATTTACTTGTATATCAGTACTAAATAATAATGAACAAGAACAACAAAGACAGATAGTCACACAAAGGAACACCAGATATAAGGTGGAAACCCAATGTGGGTGAAAACCACCTGCTGCAATATGTCTCTATCTTCTTTCAAAATAGAACTTCTTTTACAATGAATTTGTACTGGTGCAATCTTTTACCAGTACGCAAACTGCTGCCTGCAGAGAGTTGCAACTCTCTTTCTCGTTCTCCAGTCTCTTCTAGAAGGGAGCTACAACTCCCTACTTCGTTCAAGGACCACATTTCATTAATTTTCAGACTAGATCCAAGAAGATCAAATGGTCATCAAGCATATGAGAAGAGCAGATCAACATATATTTTCCTTATACAGCAGATCTTTCAAAATCACCTAAGCACCAACCCAAGCACTAGATCAAAATATATATAAGTAAATATCCGATCTAGTCACCCATTAAAAACAGAGGTTGTTTATGCCAAAATCAGAACACAATGTAGAGCATATACATATTACAGCGCACTCGGAGGCTAGACATTATCAATACACAAGACAAACTCAATATTGCGCACCCAGAACCCTTTAGCGAACAACAGAGGAGGCTAGATCAGAGTTAAGAAATGACTGCTGCTTCTTTAAAAGAAACCCTACGGGTGACCACTCTTATACCACTTACTGAACTGCGATACACCCGAAGTAATGCGAATCTGTGACTGCACAGTTTTCTTCTCGGAGAATATCTGAACTTCAAACGTGCAATCCTTCGCTCTGATCACTAATCTATGCGCATTCTCCTTGATTTAGGTTCAGCAATTGCTCCTCAACTGATCACAAGAATGTCGATCTGTTCTTCCTCAAGATCTTCAATCATCATCGATACCTTGCCACAGGATCTCTTTTCTTCTTATATAATCACGCTTTTGATAAAACCATGAATCGAAACCAGAGGATCTGAAAACCTGGGGCTCGCTTGCTTTGACTGATCTCTTAAGGAATGACTTAAGAGATAAAAATAGTGAAAAAATGATGAGAATGGTCCAAACGGGCGAAGAGGCAGACTTTAAACTGAATGCACCCATAATAATAATATATCGGGTCCGCTCCTCATCGCTAACAGTGCATGCCCATATCATGGCCTATTCCCGACGGCCGATCCGATGGATCGGATGCGACATGGCCATTAACCATGCTTTATATATATGTCGGGTCCTCTCATTTCATCGCTATCGGTGATTAGATGTGGGAGGCCTTTATAAATTGTGTGATTACCATGGATGCGATGTTAATATATATACCCTTTAATGCTTCCATCAGGTCCGCCACCTCTTATCGCAATTGGAGGATTGGGGTGGACGGCCCTATATACATTGCGATATACTACGGATGCGACATTATTATAAACCAGTTTTAATGCCACCATCAGGTCTGCGAAGTTATCACAATCGGAGGATTGGGGTGGGCAACCATTTATGTTGTGGATGCGATATATTATAAACCAAATAAGAAATGCCATCGAGTCCATTGCGATATGCCATCAGGTCACATAGCCGAAACCTCGATGCGCCGATATGCCAAAATATATATATATGCCATCGGGTCCATTGCAATCGGAGGTTTCAGCGGTGTCACATAGCCGAACCCCCCGAACCCCCGATGCGCCGATATGCCGAAATATATATATAACTGTGCTTATCCGCCAAAAGGGGAAAATGCCTTTGATTATAGTAAAATGCATATATATATGGGTTTTGGGCGCCCAAACACTCCTGATAGCGTTAATACATGCATATATGGGTTTTAACCACCCAACAACTCTCGATAGTGATAAGGCATGCATATAAGGGTTTTAAACACCCGAACAACTCCCGATAGAGATAATGCATGTATACATGGGTTGATGACTCCCGAAAATAATTAAGCATGTATCCATGGGTTTTATACACCCAATACCTCCCAATAAGTTCTTTATATATGAGAATGCCCTCTATTGCTCCGATAGGCTCAATGACTCCCGATAACTGCTTCCGATAGACTCCTGATTGCTCGATGGTTCGCAATATGTGATATATACATATGTAGATGTCGCCTCTTGACTCCTCTTGGCTCCTCTTGTCTCCATCTTGCTCCAAGATGCCCTGTTTTCTCTGTTTATCTCCTCTGAAGATGTATATAAGAGAAATGATCATCTATGAGAGGGTTTCCATCAAGTTCAACGCATATCCATAATGCCAACAATCTCCCCCTTTGGACTTGATGGCAACAACACCAACCAAAAAGCACTCTCCCCCTTTGACATCAAGGGCAAAGGGCGGATAACTGCTTCTCCTGACTATTTCGGCTGCCCAAACCTGCTTCTCTTGACTATTTCTCCCCTTGAGAGCCTGCTCCTCCTTATTTCTCCCCTTGAGAACCTGATCCTCCTGACTATGAATCAGATTATGAAAGCAATATCAACTTCAGAGTTATCAGGCAACCATTCCACTCCACAACAGTTGGCGACACCATTTTCTTCATGACAGAAAGTCGAGCTATTCTGGCTACATATAATACAGAGACTGCCCTGTTTTCCCTTCATCTTGTGTCACTAATCAAACTCGACACCTTTAATGCCGTGGGTATTTTGACAACCAAGAGCTTACCGAGGACTGCCATCCGCCCTGTTCGCTCCTATTGAGATCATATATGGTGCACGCTCTTGTTTACAACTCATCTACCGACATATTACTCCTTCTATAATACTATAATGCCAACAATGGATTAGATATGCTCCCCCTAAACCTTGTATGCGTATACCCCATATGAACCTTGTGTACAAGCACCAATCTGAGATTTAACAACAAGATGATGCATCAACAACTCCCAGTTTTTTCCTGAGATATTCAAAGGTTTCCCTAGGCAATGGTTTGGTGAATATATCAGCGACTTGTTCCTTAGAAGGAACATATTCCAACTTGACCTTTTGTTCAAGCACTTGTTCCCTGAGAAAATGATACTTGATCGGTATGTGCTTGGTCTTTGAATGCATGACTGGTTTCTTTGAAATGCTGATTGCACTTGTATTATCACATAAGATGGAGATAGGTGGTGTACAAGTGATTTGAAAATCCTGTAAGGTCTGCATCCTCCAAAGAAGTTGAGTGCAACAAGATGCAGTAGCCACATATTCTGCTTCTGCTGTAGATAAGGCAATTGAACTCTGTTTCTTGCTAAACCAAGAAACTAATCTGGAACCCATAAAGAAAGCACCACCACTTGTGCTTTTCCTGTCATCCACACTTCCAACCCAATCTGCATCTGTGTAAGCATGAAGTGTGAGCTCTGTGTCTCTAGGATACCATAAGCCATAGTTTTGAGTTCCTTGAAGATATTTGAAGATTCTTTTTACTGCCTGAAGATGAGCTTCCTTAGGATTGGCCTGAAATCTTCCAACTATTCCCACTACATGCATGATGTCCAGTAAGGTACCTGTCAAATAAAGTAGACTTCCAATCATAGATCTGTAGGTTGGTTGATGAACTGTTGTTGATTCATCATTTTCACTAAGATTGCATCCTGTAACCATGGGGCTACATACTGGTTTTGAATCTTCCATGCCATACTTCTTCAAAATCTGTTTGAGGTACTTAGTTTGAAACAAGAAGATACTGTCTTTATTTTGTTGGATTTGCAATCCAACAAAGTATGTCAGTTCTCCAAGCAAAGACATTTCGAATTCTTTCTGCATCACCAAGGTAAAGCTTTGACTCATAGCTTCTTCATTGCTGCCAAAGATAATATCATCTACATACACAACAAGTATTAGCAATTTGTCATTTTCAATTTTTATATAAAGATTGCTATCTGCTGATCCTTTTGAAAAACCTTGTTGATGAAGGTATTTGTCCAAATGGTAGTACCAAGCCCTTGGAGCCTGTTTAAGACCATAGAAGGCCTTTTTCAATCTGCATACAAGATTTGGATCATTCCCAAGAATGAAACCGTCTCGCTGCTCAATGTATACTTCTTCTTCTAAGTCTCCATTCAGAAAAGCTAATTTCACATCCATTTGAAATACTTTGAACTTTTGAAAGCTTGAGAGAGCTAGGAACATTCGGATGGCCTCAAGTCTTGCAACAAGAGAAAAAGTTTCTTCAAAATCTATTCCTTCTTGTTGGGCATACCCTTTACAGACTAGTCTGGCCTTGTTTCTACTTACCTCCCCATTTTCATTCAACTTATTTTTGAAGATCCATTTTGTTCCTATGTCATTCTTATCCTTTGGTCTAGGAACCAACTCCCAAGTGTTGTTCTTTTCGATCTGTTCAAGTTCTTCATGCATTTCCTTGACCCAACATTCATCCTTGCATGCCTCTCTTAGATTTTGTGGTTTAGTGGAGGAGAGTGATGCCAAATAGCTTGAAGCTTCTACAGTTGTTCTCCTGGTTTGTACACCTGCCTCCTTTTGTCCCAAGATTGAGATTCTGGATGACTTTTCTGTACATACCTAGATGGAGTCTTCTCTTCTATTCATATCTGTTCCTCTGGTGTCTCTTGAGGTTCTTCTCCTTCATCATTAGTCTGATTTGGAAGGTAGTCTTCATCTTCTTCGATATTTTCATGATTTACTTGCCTAGGAATGTATCCTTTTTCATCAACCACTACATCAATGCTGTCAACAATTCTTCCAAGTCTTTTATTGTAACACTTATATGATTTGCTGTGGGGAGAATAACCAAGGAGAATGCCTTCATATGCTCTAGGTTCAAGTTTTCCAAGTTGTTCATCATTGTTCTTGATGTAGCATTTGCTTCCAAAAATTTTGAAATGCTTTACTGAAGGAATCTCGCCATACCAGATCTCATAAGGAGTTTGAGTGCTATTCACTCGGACATTTGTTTTGTTGAGGATAACAACTGTAGCAAATGCAACTTCACCCAGAAGGTTGCGGGAGTTCCAGACTCATCAAGCATAGCACGTGCCATTTGTTGAACAGTTCTGTTCATCCTTTTCACCACTCCATTTTGCTGAGGAGTCCTAGCTATAGAAAATTCCCTTCTTATTCCATGTTCTTCACAAAAATCGATAAATTCATTTGATGTAAATTCCCCACCTCTGTCAGACCTGAGGCACTTAATTTTGTGATTTGATTCATTTTTAGCTAGGGCTTTGAAAGCTTTGAATTTTTCGAATGCTTCATCTTTGTACTTCATAAGTCCTAGCCACACCATCCTAGAGAAATCATCAATGAATAGTATAAAATATTCTTCTCCTCGAGGTGACCTTGTCCGAAATGGACCACATACATCTGTATGAACCAGCTCAAGAGGCCTGCTAGCTAATCCTTCCTTTTCAGGAAAGTTAGTCCTGGTTTGTTTACCAAACTGACATGATTTGCATATTGTGTTGTCTGGAATTTTGATGTCTGGAAGACCACGAACAGCCTGGTATTTGCATGTTTTTCTTATTTGTGGAAAGCTTAGGTGCCCCAACCTCCGGTGCCATAACCAATGTTCATCGTCCTTGCTCAAATAGCATTGTTGTTGTCCTTCTTCAAATATGTATAGATTATTTGGAGTTCTTCTGCCTTTGATCACTGTTTTTCCTGTATCGAGATCACGAACACTACATCCATTTGATCGAAATATTACCTCGGTTCCTTGATCGCACATCTGACTGACACTCAGAAGATTATGCTTCAAGCCATCAACATACAAAACATTTCCAGCTTTGACCTTTTCCTTCAATTGAGCGGTGCCTTTACCTTTTATGACTGCAAGGGTATTATTTCCAAAAGAGAATTTCTTTCCCTTTTCTAAAACACTGTATGATTCAAGTTTTTCTTTATCTCCTGTCATGTGTTTTGAACATCCACTGTCAATATACCATTGATTTTCCCGTCCTTCTGCATAAAAGGCTATTCCACATCTTTCTGGTAGTGGTTCCTTTATCCTCCATGTTCTAGTGCTTGGGTTTCGTTCCTTGGTCTGCCGAAACCTGCTCCTGCATTCAGAATCTTCATGACCGATGTTATTACAAATAGAACATTTGATTTCATTTTCAAGGACCGAAAAATTGTTATAGGTTCTTTTCGTAATCCCAGTCATACTTCTTTGTTTTTGAGCTTCTCTAGTCATGATTGTCTTGTATGCAACACACTGAGCTGCTTTATGACCAACGTTATGGCACGAAAAACATTGTCCATTAAAATAACTTATGCGGTTGTCAAATCTCCCAGCCATATAGTTATAGTTTTTGTTATCATCCATTCTTGAGACAGATTGAGAAGATCTTACCTGTGGCTGATTATAGCTTTTATTCATCCTGAAGGAAGGTTGCCCTTGATTTACCTGGTAGTCTTTGTTTATTCTTGAGGAGTTTTGCCCCTGCTTTAGCTTTTGTTCATATCTCCTTCCTGCATCAAGATAACTCTTTGAGGTGGATGCTTGAGATGTTTCTCCATTATACCCCAGACCTGTATTGATTAGTGGAGAGCACTGTACATTGATGATCTTGTCTAGAGTCTCAGATCCTTTAACAAATTTAGGATTAAGAGCCTTTGATTTCTCAATTTCCTTTCGAAGCCCAACAATTTCACATTCTAGCTTTTCAAGAGCTTGTTCCTTTTCATCAAGTTGGATTTGCAAAGTGTCAATGATCATATTCTTTTCTTCTAAACATGTTTTGAGTCTAGACATCTCATCATAAAAACCGTCTGCACCTAAAGCATCCATGTAATCATCATCTTCAAAAGCCATTAAAAGTTTATAGTTGATACCTCGTTCATCTTCATCGCTATTTGAAAGACCGTCACTATCTTCATGAGTGTAGTAACTATTTTGTTTCTTGTTCCATCTAACAGGTTTTTTCCCTTTATCCTTATGAGGACATTTGGAAGCATAGTGACCGAATCTCCCGCAAGCAAAGCATTTGAAAGGTAACTTACCTCTAAATCTTCCCATACCTCGTTGAAGGTTCTTGACAAAATTTGATTATTCTTCCTCTTCTGATGCATGTCCTAATTCATAGTAGTATCCTTTTCTGGAAGCCTTGAAGGCTTCTTCTCTCCTATCTGAAGGTCCTCCATTCCTCATTTCATAAGTAGTTAAAATTCCGTGTAGTTGTGACATGGTAAGAGTTCGTAGATTCTCCTTTTCCTCTATTGCAGAAACTTTAGATTCAAACTTAGGGGACAAGGATCTGAGAACTTTTTCAACCACAACCGCCTCTTTTATTTCTTCACCCAAGTTTTTCACGCAATTAACAATCTCATCCACACGAAGGAAGTAATTAGCCACACTTTCATCATTATGCATTCTGAGATTTTCATACTGAATCCTGAGAGTTTGAAGTTTTTCTCTTTTTACTGTTCATCTCCTTTGTAGCTAAAAACAATCTTGTCGCATATATCTTTAGAAGATTTATATTGCATAACCTTCACGAATTCTAATTGAGATAGGCATCCCAACAGAGTATTCACTGCCTTTGCATTTGTTTCATATTTCTTCTTTTCAGCTGAATCTGTAGGAGTAGCTGAAGGAAAAGTGTACCTTGTATCTATGATATCCCAGACTTCAGTACCAAGAGATTGAAGATAGGCAGTGACTCTTACCTTCCAATATATGAAGTTTTTCCCATCAAAAATAGGTAGCCTGATTGATGCTTCCCTCTTGTAGTTGCTCATGATGAACGATCTTCCTTCAAGAAATCAAGCTTCTTTGAAGGACCTACTCTGATACCAATTGTTGGAAATAACACTGAGAGGAGGGGGTGAATCAGTATTATTAAATTCTTTTTCAATAAGCCATTCAGATTTATTATTGGGTCCCTATAATACTAGTGATTACCCCATTACTATTGTAGTTATACCCCTTATTTATATTGTTGTGCCCCTATTACCCCCATATTGTTATTTCTGTGCCCCATAGAATCCTTCTATTGTTATTTTTGTGGGCTTTTATTTATATTGTTAGGTTGCTTGATTTATTATTTACTCCTTAGACTCCTTATATATAGAAAGGAGGTTTGTCATTTGTATCATCTAAAGAATTTGTTCTTTTATGTAATGTAAGGAGGTTTGACCCTCGAAGAGTCTGGAATTCTAAGGGGTTGATCTATCTTTTCTATCTTTTTCTTGAGTTGGTTTCATAAACATTTGGTATCAGAGCTTTGGATTCTAGGGTTTCGCTGCTCCAAATAGGTCATCGTGGAATTTTCGCTATAACTTTTTTGCTGTGACGTTTCAGAAGTCACAAAAAAAACCCATTTGAGAAGCAATCGCGCTGAACCTTGGGTCCGAATTTCAGAGCTTTTGGTGCGATATTTGCGGAGATATGATCTGAGGAATTTGCTCTTTTTGTAGACTCCTGAATTACATTCAAAACAGGTGATCTGGGGAAAATCGTCATAACTCTCTCTCTGAGCATCGGATTGAAATTTCGTAAGAAGGTACAGAAAGAGAACGGACTGTAGTTTCTTGTGCGCATTTTTCAGATCCAAAGGTCAAAACAGTGACTCGTGGCATGTTGTACAAGTTCGCTCTACTGAACTAGTCTATAATCAAGTCACTGTGGGAGATTTAGCATAACTCTTCCTTGGAGAATCCAATTTGGGTCAGACTTGTGGCATTGGAAAGAGGACACAGAGGGATACTATAGATCACAAATTTAGAACTAGATGATTGGAAAGTACAGAGATACATCAGAGGCAATATCGAGCTCCTACAAAGTGAAAAAAGGTGTGTAGATTTTCTTAAATTTTTGCTTAAGCTTGGGTTGAAAATTTATTTTGAAGGAATTCAAAGGGCATAGTAGAGCATTATTATCGGTAACTGATGCCCCGAGGAAAGAAAATGCAAACACCTAGTAAGGAACCTGAGAGCTCTAGCATGACTCATGAAGAAGAGGAAGAAATACTACATGATATATCAAAATTACAAGACCAAGTGCAAAAAATGTCAGCCTCACGAAAGCTAACAGAAGCTAAGATAAATGGCATGGAATCTAAGATAAAGGGCGTGGAAGCTAAGATTGATGATTGGAAGACAAATTTGAAGACAGACATGGACGATTTGAAGACGGATTTGAAGACAGACATGGAATAATTGAAGATAGATTTGAACACAAACTTGAAGACAAGCATGACAGATATGAAGACAGATTTGACAAATTTTCTACAAGAAATACTTACTAATGGTGAAAAGGTAGTAAAGGAAACTCATGATGCGAACAAAAGAAATGTTAATCATGATTCCATAGACTCTAATGTGGGATCGAAGACCCATCATATTCCAAAAATCGATATGAGGAAGTTTGATGGCAAGGATCCCGCAACATGGATATTACAGATGGAGCAATTTTTCGATCTCAATAATGTGCAAAACACACAAAAGGTATTTATGGCAACTTTATATTTGGAACCAAATCAGTTTGTATGGTATTAATTGCTTTGTTCTCGTAAAAAATTATCACTTGGGCAATTTTTATGGAAGAATTGATAGCACATTATGAGGATACAAAAAGCAACACTTTTTTTAGCCAATTGATAAGTCTCAAACAAAAGGGTTCAATAATGGAGCACATTGAGGAGTTCCTAAAATGAACATAAGGGTAAAAGATATTCCAGAGGAGCATAGGATTGATGTGTTCATAGGGTCTTTAAAGGATAATATCCAACATGATGTTCGCCTTTGGGAACCTGATTAATTAGAGAAGGCATTTAGGTTAGCAAGGAAAATGGAAAGCAAAATTATGGCAACCAGGAAGCATACCACTCACAACTATAAATATGGAAGTGTGTCCCTAGTCTTCCACAACCTATAAGGTTGACACCACAACAATTGGAAGAAAAAACAGCAAAAGGGCTTTGTTACAATTGTGATAGCAAATACACTAAAGGTCATAAGTGTGCTGAGAAGAAATTATTCTACATAGGTTGTGAAGAGGAAGAAGAAAGGGAGCAAGAAAGGTCAAAAGAAGAGGATATACTCCAAGAACAAAGCCTAGATAAAGAAGAAATGAATCTGACCATATCTTATAATGAATTGGCTATAATTACCACTCCTCAAACCATCAAGATAGAAGGACAAATCAAGAAGAAAAAGGTAATAGTGTTGATTGATTCAGGAAGTACCCACAATTTTATTCATTGTAAGATAGCAAAAGAATTGAATTTCTTCCTATATCCAACACCGGAGTGTCAAGTGATGGTTGCAAATGGAGGAATGATAAATTGCTCTGGAAAGTTCCATAATATCAAGCTATCCATGGGAGAATATGTATTGACTAGCCCAATGCTTGCCATTCCAATGGGAGGTGTTGATGTTTTACTGGGAGTCCAATGGCTACAATCCATGGGTACAATAGATTTTAATTTTCAAGAAATTTTCATGAAATTTTTTGCAGAAGGAAAGGAAGTTGAATTAAGGGTTATTGCAGGGAAACTGAAAAAGATAATCAACTCCAATGGTATGACAAAGCTTCTAAAAAAGGAACAAAGAGGTGTAATTGCACAATTATGTTCACTAGATGTTTCCACATTCAAATCATCTATTTCTCCAGATCTCCAAAAAGTCTTTGATAATCATTCCAAGGTATTTGAGACTCCCAAAGGTCTCCCACCTATTCATGATCATGATCATGCTATTCATATGATTGTAGGAAGTGTTCCTCCAAACATTAGGCCGTACAAATATCCCTATGCCCAAAAGAGTGAAATAGAATGTATGGTTGCAGAAATGCTAGAGGCTGGTATAATTCAACCTAGTCAAAGTTCTTTCTTCGCTCCAGTAGTATTGGTGCACAAGAAGGATGGATCATGGCGCATGTGTCCAGATTATAGGGAGCTCAACAAGATCACTATTAAATATAAGTTTCCTATTCATTGATGAATTACTCGATGAATTGCACGGATCAATTTACTTCACCAAATTGGATCTTCATTCAGGATATCATCAAATCAGAATGAAGACTTAAGACATTCCAAAAACAACATTTAGAACTCATGAGGGTCACTATGAATTTTTGGTCATGCCTTTTGGCCTTACAAATGCACCTTATACATTTCAAGGTTTGATGAATTCCATTTTCAAACCCTTCCTTAGAAAATTTTTGTTAGTATTTTTTGATGATATACTAATCTATAGCAAGTCTTGGAAGGATCATGTTGAACATGTTGACAGAGTGTTACAAATATTGGACGAGAAACAATTATATGCAAAAAGATCCAAATGTCTCTTTGGAGTACAAGAGGTGGAATATCTGAGTCATATTGTATCTCATGAAGGAGTTAAGGTAGACCCTAGCAAAATTAAGGCCATTAAGGAATGGAAAATCCCCACATCCATAAAGCATATGTGAGGATTTCTCGGGTTGACAGGGTATTATCGCAAGTTTGTTAAGAATTATGGGAGAATAGAAGCACCTCTAACAACATTATTGAAGAAAGATGTATTTTCATGGACT